>JAUMHH010204476.1:0-12818 GCA_032359455.1 Chlamys rubida
TCCAATGGTTTTGTCAAAAATAATTTATCAGCAAAATTTAAAATGTGTAACAGAACTTTTGGAGGGCAGTGTATATTGGTTCTCAAATATTCCTATGGAAGAAATATTTTGAGGGAAGGATAGATGCCCAGGATAGAACTAAAGATTTTTTGAGTTATTCAAAATCCGCATTCCCTTTAAAATTAAAACTAAAATAAAACTGAAATAAAAAAAAAGTGGCAATTTTCTTATCTCTTATCTTTAATAATACTTCTATAAATTCAAATGTAGTAAACAATATATTAAATATTGACCTTGATCTTGTCGTTGAGTGAACTTAAACTTAGTTTTGGCTTTAACAATCTTCATAATTTAAATCAATGACAGTCATTTTCTGTTGTTAGCGTAAAGGAGTGTTTCGTAAGGGACGTATTACCGGTGTAAGCTATTGCGTAATCTTGACACACAGGGAGGAGAACTGACAGGTTTGCGGTTAATGTGTATCCTAAGAACCCGGATACTCGTCGTGTGAAATGACTCAGACCCATTTCTATCATTTTATAAAGAGACAGTCAGCTTAGCAGTCCCCGCAAATAAATAGTGTCAATAGTTCTAGCATAACATCGTGAACGTATATGTAGAGTCGGTCTCGAAAACCTGTAATTGGTGCTTTCCCTTCAAAAACACTTCCAATTTGTCCTTGTTTTCAGCACACCGTTGGAACGAATACAGTATTTGACGTTTTAAGAAAGATATTATTATATGAAAATTGTTTGAAAGCAGAGTATATCACATTTTTAATACAAGCTTTTTATTTATCATAATTTCTAAAATGAGTTACACAATCAACATTGCTGCATACAGTGACTGAAGTGATAATGAGTACTAGACCAATGCGTGTTGGTTGATAACATTGTTGTTAAATGTTTTGAGAATAACATCAAGAAAACACGTGGCTGCAGCCTAGTCTTGCCTAATATGCTGTGTTCTTAAGTATCTGAGTATAGGATGCTTTCTTGATTCATTATTGTCACATCAATTTCATCTTCGAAAATCCAGGAGTTACGCTCACTGCACCCCGAGAATATGTCATGACAAAATCGAAGGATGCAAGTACACTAATTTGATCCTTTGATGTACATCAAAAGAATCGCACGGTAGTGAAAGAGAGAAATTGACCGGCTTTGTCCCTTTGAAGAAAGTTGCCACTTCTCTGTATTATTCAAACGGCATGTATCAGCCTAGCAATTCGTCGATTTTTCAATTTGTCATGACGTATTTGCATTAAAAATGTGCATAGTAAGCATCACAGATGTGCATTTATGCATCCAGGTAGGTCGGCCATTGGTTGGTGTGTGTATATAAAGCAGGATTATACAAACTTTACAATTGCTTTGGATGAGTGTACTTCACAACAGCGTTTACAAAAGGACAGCCAGACATCCTGTATTTGCTAAAGCGTAAGTAGTTTTCTCTACTTCGATGTAATTCATAACTGATAAAACAATCATGACTGTAATTTTGCTGAATGTTTTGTTTTGCATTGCCACATTCCTTCTTGGAATAAAACAATTAAGTAAGTACGTGAATCATTTTCTTTAACTTTATTGATATGAACCATGTAACATAATAACTAAAAATAATTAATCAAGCATTCATATTTCAACAACATTTTCTTTTTCAAGTAATGTATGTTATCACAAGACGACCGTAGTACTTCTTATAAATAAAGATCACAATGCATAGTAAATTTTACGTATAATTTTCAAAATAAATATCTAGTGTGATTTGTGAAGCGTGCGCAAACATGTATTTTCGTGAAGAACATGTGTATACTTCTGTAGGACAAGAAGAAGCTGTAACAACAAGGATTATAAAATGTGTTGTTTGATTTGACTTCATTCAATTTCATACCTTATGTCTTATGCACGTGATATTGATCGGCTTTGAAATCGGTTGTCACTCCTCTGTTATATTCAAACGGCAGGTATCAGCCTAGCGATTTGTCAGGGTTTTCTTTTACATGGAACCAATCAAATACCTAATTCGACCAATGTACCATTGATTTTGCCATGACATTTTTCATGGGTGCAGAGAACGTTAATGCGCGGAACCCCCGGATTATGGGGTGATGCCTTGAAAACATTGTCCAGTATAACGGCTCATGTTTGCCAGTCATCGGTGCCTATATTTGTACCCCATTTTTGCTGTTATGCTATATATACCATTTGGTTAAAAATCAATATTTATATTGATAATTCTTGAGATAATTTTGATAGATATCAGCTACATCAGTACATGAATATGTATGTGAAGTTTGTGATGAATATGTAGTAAAATGACCTTTTCTACAACATATATCATGCCTTGTGGTTGTCATATGATCTTTTTGCATAGCACCAAACCAGCTTCAGACTCCTATTACGGTTCCGAGATAGCAAAAATATGTTTTTAATGTTTTGCCCTGAAATGAAATTGACGGCACTAGACACTTAACGATAGCTCCATATTTTGAATTTATTTTCAATATCACAACAAGGGCTATCTTACAAACAGGCTCTATAACAAACGTAAATTCTCGATCGTTTCTCTGTTCCTCTGTAGTACCATGCCAGCCTTCCCTGAGTATTAATTTTACATGTCACTGTTGCTTAGATAGTCCTGAACATATACGAAATGACAGCTTTTTAATAGACATATGTGACATGTTGAAAATTAATAAGATATTAAATGGTTCCATTTAATCTTCAATTTACGAAGGGTTAAGTTTTTGGTCTCATATTCCTTATGATATGATGCCGCATCAATCGATGTTGTCTTGTCGATTATATGTTTGACTCTACCTAACTGTTTTGACGCTAAATTTGCGGATATTTTTCGTCATACATCATATCATATTCAATACACTTTTTGCAGTTATTCAATATATAATACAATAGGAAATTGATTCCGGGTTTTAGTAAACATATCTTTACTTTACGTCATATATTACATCATATACAATACACTATTCCTAATTATTCAAAAGTCGCAGTTACATTTTCAGTGTAAAAATTACAGAAAGTTTGATTTAAACAGAAGACAGACTGACGTGCCATGGCTTTACGGAATCCGCGACTGTCTCTCCACGTTCATGGTATAGCAAAGGTACAATTGTGATATAATTACGATGACTCCAGTATATCTATATTTTGGCTGCATTTCCACTATTAATCTACCGAAAGAAAACAGATGTTTTGAAAACGTAATTCATATTTGTACATAATTTGAAGTGTTTTATATGCACCTTTGCAATTTTGATGCATTTCTGCATTTGTTTTGAAACACTTGGTTGTCCTCAATGGACGTAATACACAAATGCAGCAGTAAATATTTAAGAAGTTGAATGTTGGTTGTTCGTTATAAAGTTGTTTAATCATACGATAATTAAAATCCATTAGATTTGTTGGGATAAAAAATGTTCACATTGTTTATCTTACTACTTCGACTAGGTACTTCCATTATTCGTAATTCTCGTGATTTTGAAGTTCATGTACTACCATTTTTAAAAATCTCACAACTATTAATTCAGATACCCTTTATCGAAAGAATATTTTAAATCCTAAAATTAAAGTGACTTCAATTATCACGTGTACAAAATGGAATAGCATACATGAAATTTTGAAATTCCTGTACTGCCATTTTAGAAAAACTCTAAAACAATGATTAATTCAGAAACACTTCATCGAAAGATATTATTATTATTATTTAATCCTAAAATTAAAGCAATAATCATGATTACTTATAAAAAAAAACACTGACGGAATTTCGATTGCATATTACCTACTTGTTCTTGCTTTTAGGCATTTCTGCATTTAGCGTTGGAAATAATTACTTGCATAATTGAAAATGTCCTAGTAATTCTATCTTTTGTTTTATTTAAGAGAAAGGTAGTTAAGACTGACGTCGAACCGTTATCCAAGTACCTCTGGGATAAGACCAAGACCATACGAGAAGATGCATTAGCTACATATTTTGTCCAGGGAGTAGGCAAAGGAAACTTGAATCCAACAGCCTTTGGTGAGTTATATCTTGAAGTTTAACTTTGTACTATCACCCTGTTCATTTGTAGAATGCAAAACAATCTAACTGCGGAATCTATCTCTGTTTTAAAGGAGACTTAAAGGAGAAAAATACAATGTGCTCTGGAATGGTAAGCGTTTTCTATTTCATTAACAATACCCGTCATGTAAATCTAGGTCGAATTCAAGTACATTCATGTTATAAAAATGTCAAACGGGGTTATAACAAAAAGCCCACCAGGCACACTAATTAGCATATTAATAGTTTAAAACACTTACCTTCATATCGTACAAGGAAATAGAATCTTTGCCACAGAGAGCGTGATCGCGACCATCTTACTTGAACTTGGCCAGGGTATTTGACTTTCTAATAGCAGATGGTAAGCTATTCCACAACGTAGCCGTAACTCTCCCAAAGCATCTGTTTCCGTAGGTCACAGTACGAGATTTTGGGACAAACAACAAAGATTCTGACTCCGACCGCAGTGATCGTGACGGCTGATACAGGGTAACAATTAAGCTCCTGTAGGTACTGAGGAGCTGTTCCATTCAGTGCTTTTGGCATACTATATTATATCAGCAAAATGTAAAGGTGCAGGCACTTGTTCGTGTGGTATGTTTATCTTACAAAATACAAGGAGGTAGATTATGCTGACTGTATCTATCAATACATTTTAAAGGTGCAATCATTTTATGAGTCGCAAATCGATGTAGCGGCGAAAACAATTGATGTTGTTGTACACATTACAGGTAAAACATTGTTAGGAGATTTGCTTGGATACTGATGATTTCCATTTTGTTATTAGTGACTATTAAATGTTTTACACATACTATTACATGTCTTACCCACAGGGGGATTCATGGTACAGGACTCTGTCTATTGTTACAAGGCCAAAGGCTCTATTGATGTGGCTGCTAGTAGGGCTGAAGAAGGAGACCTTAAAACGTATCTGCAAAAAGAGTCGGGGAGTTATGAAAGGTAAGTATTATATTACGATAAATAATAGTTTGGAAGGTAGATTAAAATGCATAAACAGCACACACTCATGAATAATATTAATCTACAATCTAATGATACATCACCACTCAATCATTGCAGTTATTACCAAGATCTCTTTGAAAAGTGGCACATCAAGAACTCAACAGGTATCGACCTCGATACGGCCTGTCAGTCCTACGCAGACTACGAGCATTTGATCGCTTCTACAAAGGACACCATCTACATGATAGTAGCAATGATTCCATGCATGAAGTTGTGGCCCTGGCTTGGACAGCAACTGCAATCGGCAAGTATACTTTGTAGTTATTGGTTAAATTAACACGTAGAATCGTTGTATAAGATTCAATATTTTAATTCTTTTTTATTAATTTTTGTATTCAATCAGCAAGTATATAATTATGTATTGGTTAATTTGACATATAGAAAATGTAGTACAACTATTTGTCTCAATATCAAAGAAAATATTGAATTGGCAGTATATTTTACATACACTGTAGAAGTCAAAAAGTGCATTACTCATTCATTCGTTCATTCAATCAATCAACCAAACAATCAATCGGCAAGTATGTCTGTGTTCTTTCCTCCAATCGGGATTCGTACATTGCATTCACGATATCAATAAGTTGTATTTATTAATTCAGACAGCAGGTACGTATCAAAATGATGTCGCCGACGTCATTACTCTCAATACGTTAATGTACAATAACTTACCATGCGTAGATTTACTTCATATATCATCATTCGGTGGCGTATTGTATTTTAGTATCTAAGGAGTCTTGCTCGTTAGCCAAGCTCTCGGAAATAATGTTAAAGTTTATTTAAGCATTTAAGTATTTTCTTATACTTTTTAACTAAAACGATTGTTTATATAATACTACAGTTTAATCACGGTGTATATGCGGACTGGTACAACGCCAATTTTGATCCTACCTACGACGGGTATAAGCAGCTAGATGAATTTGTGGATACCGCAGGGTCGACTATCAATAAGGAAACGGCTTTAGAAGTGTACAAAACGTGCATGGAAGGTGAATACGCGTTTTTCAACTCGGCACAACACATGATGTAGAAGACCATGCTGCTTACCGGACCTTCAGCCTGTTATTGATATGGATGACCGAAGGACATTGAACATATATAGCGATCATATCTTTATAGCACTAAGCTGGCTGCATCTTTCTAATGGTATCTAGATATCAAAGTTATATATGTGCTTGATTCTATTATAGTAAACTAATTGTAATGGTTATTTTTATGACATGTACAAATATTAAATGATATTTTACCACATATGTATATGGTAATCTACACATTTCATAAGCTACTACAGTAACGATTGTACACACTACTAGTAAATATGTTCCATACTATACGAATACAGATAATTCTTATCAGCTATAAATAACGAATCTATTATTTAGGGGCATCAATATTTTGACGTCGTAAGTATAACTTTTAAGAACTCTGGAAAGGACATATCAAAATGTACACAAACCTATATTTGATTATTTTTAATAATTGTGATTGATCTCATATCACACATTATCTGGATGATTAAAAGATGAATATCCCAAATGAAATGCAGTAAAACCTTGAACGCAATATACGCCCCTCGCTGAATATTTCAAGGTTCTGCTTTTCCAAGGTTTCTTAAAAATTCTCTTGTACACCTTCCTCGATGTATTGTCAAACTATTCTATAAAGCCTAATTTTTTTTTTTTAAACGGATAATGGAAGAATAACGAGGTTTTACTGTCGTCATGTCAAGTTTTAGGATTTGGATTCAAAGAGGGAAAAAAATATATACGCAATAGTTTTTTCAAGCATTCAGTACATGCATGTCAACAAAGCCAAATCGTCGTGTTCATTTTAATTTTAACTGGCCTATACTCAAACATGAACATTTCTCTCCTCTTAAGATGTCCACTAATAAAAGGTAGATTATATCACACAAATACCACTGCAATAACACACAAGACATACCGCAGAGCCACCAAAAATGGACAAATCAGAACTCGGTACTCGAAGTCGACCCACGAAGGAAGAAGGACCATAGGCTACATACAGTATACGCAAGAGCATGATTAGGAAAAAAAATGACGATACCATATGCTGCTGAATGGTCAACGATTTCTAAATTACATTTACCATCCGTCATGATGTCTGCTGTAAATTCCAGGAAAGATGTTATCATGTATGAATCAGTGTAAAATGCAGTAATTCTAAGAGAGAACAGTTATTTTTACTTTCTTCACCTCCTACGAAAATGAAGAATATGGAACTCTTCTTCGCAGTTATAACTACGTTTGTACCCTTCATTATAACTACCATTATATGCATATATTCATATACCTGCTTTATTGCATAATAAATCATGGTTAAACTGTGCTTTAGTTGTTTCGTTCTTATTTTAAACAGTTTAGATTATGTCCACGTACAGCATTCTCCGGTAATGTATTCCTAGCTCTAACGGGTCGTTGTAAGAAACTTCTTTCTCTTAATAAATTTACACTTCTGATACATATTTAGAGGATGGTATGTTACGTCATGATGATTTCTCATCCCTGCAACTTTGTTAGGAGTAGGCATGTTGCTAGTTGGCATGTAAATACAGTGAAGTTGCCTTTCAGCAATTGTAATATATTTAATATTAAACAGATAGATTGAGTTTATTACTATAATTTGAAATGTAACACTAAAATACAAATTGCGAAGACAGACAATTTCACGAATCCTGTCCTGTCCGGGCCTCACACGTATGTGATTCGAAGCTATAAATCAATTTGTATCAGTTAACTGTATGATATGAAATACTATGAAGCAAATGCATTAACGTTCGCAGTATGACTGAGTCATTCACGTATATACCTGTGTATATATAACCAACTGGAAATGGAAAACATTCTCCTGTGTCGTTTATTTAGTAGACATTCAAAGAACTCCAGAACCGATCTGCTGCTCCCATAGTAACACTGCTTCCATAGTAACACTGCTCCCATAGTAACACTGTTCCCATAGCAACACTGCTCCCATAGTAACACTGCTGCCATAGTAACACTGCTCCCATAGCAACATTGCTCCCGTAGTAACACTGCTCCCATAGTAACACTGCTGCCATAGTAACACTGCTCCCATAGTAACACTGCTCCCAAAGTAACACTGCTCCCATAGTAACACTGCTCCCATAGTAATACTGCTCCCATAGTAACACTGCTGCCATAGTAACACTGTTCCCATAGCAACACTGCTCCCATTGTAACACTGCTCCCATAGTAACACTGCTCCCATAGTTACACTGTTCCCATAGCAACACTGCTCCCATAGTAACACTGCTCCCATAGTACCACTGCTCCCATTGTAACACCTACCCATAGCAACACTGCTCTCATAGTAACACTGCTCCCATAGCAACACTGCTCCCCTAGCAACACTGCTCCCATAGTAACACTGCTCCCATAGTAACACTGCTCCCATAGTAACACTGCTCCCATAGCAACACTTGGTATACTTGTTTTCCGTGTTTACAGTTCCTTACTCCTTTTCTTGACGTTGTTTCTCGTTGAGGCACCAATCTCCATTTGTCTTAGCTGTTGAAAGAAAGTTAATAAATATATGAAATTAAAACAAGCAACTAGCTATTCTGTATAGCCATGTATAAACATCCGCACTAGACCAGAACGGAATCTGACGCCGGTTTACAGAGAGTCAATTGTCTAGTGCACAGAGGGCACATTACCGAGATACAAGGCCGGGTTACAAGAAAAGACAAGACTTTTAACATAAACATGTATCTTGCAGAAAAAGAATAGTTCAAGGGTCTATGTAGTCAAATGACATCCTGAAAATCGAGTCGATACTGAAAATACATATCTCCTAACGAAAGTTTACGTAGTTGATAATGACATGACCTGAAGCCAACGTCAAGTGTGGTCAGATACAACATGTACAGCACTACGCTGTCGACCGACAACACACTGTCAGTTTTGAGTTTTGAGTTCACACATAACACATTCTTGTCTCTTTGAATTTGCACAACACATCGCAAGCAAGAACTATAAGTATCATGATATACCTTTAATCAGATATTTATGTCCATAGTTGGATTTGAATTAAAACGAACAGGTTCAATTAGAGCATGCACGCAATAAGAGGGTGCCGCAGGGAGAATTTTAAACCGCAGATAAAAATCATTTATAATTTATAACGATGATTGAGATATTGTTTGGAAGATGCTTTTGATTCAGTTGCAGTTTGTAAAGAAAGTTTAAATAGGGCCTCCCCTGAAATTCATTTCATTTCTGATGCGTTCAAAAAACAGATGACAAAAAAAATCCATTTTCAGATGTTGCAATAGAGAAGACCGATGGAATACACGCTGTCAGTTGGGCATTCCGAAACTGACTACTAGATAGCTTGAATCAAAATCATAACAATACAAGTTCATAGCCTAATATCGGTGTTATCAGGTGACGTAATCCGGAGGATTTTCAAAAGGAACATAGGTTGGTAAGAGAGATCCCTATAAAATTAGTGACTCTTCATTCGCATTGAGCAGACGACAAAAGGACAGGCCAGGGAATGCGGCGTCCATTCGCAAATTCATTTCCGGTCAGTGTGTAACTTTATTGCATAACAACGAGAACAATAAGCGACCAGCATTTCCATTTACAAGGCTGTAGTCTACTTCAGAGTCAACACTGTCATATCACGTACAAGGTGCTTCCTTCAAAAAGGAAAGCAATACGTTGTGGGCACATTGTTGTGGGATAACAAGTAATTGATGCAGTTATATTTACGGTATTTACGGTATTTTACCTAATATTAGTGAACTTCCCCTCTGTCACATATCAATGTTGCTTTCTCATGTATGGTCACGAATTAATCAAATATAGGAACTTTCAGGATAACCCTTTTTACAAATATATGCAAGTTTATAAAACAACAGTCAAAGAAGAATGTTAATAACTTTTCACAGAACGCATCCATTACAAATAGAGGCCTCACATATTTTCTCTGGTAAAATATGTAACTGGTTTGGATTGCCTGATATGCATATGGATGATCACAAGTTGTTAGGTGGACAGAGATAGTGTGTCCTGTCTTAAACATGCATTTGAATTAGATAATTAAAAGTTCAATTCAGAAAAGTATAGTATTTTATTTGTCTTATAAAATATGAAGATACTTCATATACATCAAAATTAGTTGTAGATAAGACTTTATAAGTATTATTGGTTAGTAATTTGTTCATAAAATAAGGCAAAACGTATGGACTTATTTTGATTTACTGTTTGCTAGCATTCAGTTTTGAACTATATTTCAGAATATGACTTCATCTTATTCTGCTTGATCAGAATAAGTTTGACAACATCGATGCATATGAACAATATTTGCGAGTATCAATCCAGTAGTTTGATGAGTATTGATATTTCAAAATGGAAAGATTTGCAGTTGTTACTGCTACACTTGTGCTCATTTATATCCTCCTTGTTTAGGCAAGTTCGATCAAATGTTTTGTTGCTAAATGGTTTACAGTTGAAATATCTGAAATGCTCATCAAATAGAATTTGTTTTATTTAATTAAAGAAACAAAGGTTCACAAAATACATGTACTTCGGATCTGAAATAAATATATGAAATTAAAACATTTGTGAAGGGGAAGTTGATTGATGACAGTCTTAAGACATCATAGATCTATCTAGAAACACACCTGTTACAATAAGAAACACAAGTGACACATACATTTTTGCCGATTTATGGCGAGCGGTTGGACCAATCCCTACAAGCAAGCTCTCCTGCTTTGATAAACTCATTGCACATTATATAGCACTATGTACCATGCACTTATTTACTAGAGCACATCGAGCACTAGACTTATAAAACAAATACACAACACACATAAACCAGACAAAATTTTGTTAGTAAATTTGCAAGATGAACATCTACAGGTAAGGCCATTCCAACCTTCCATACACTTTTTGAAACTGACGAGATCTGCTGCGTTTCTTTCATTTTCAGGTAGATCTCGGCAAAGTTTTGCTGATATGTATGAAAAGCTGTTTCGGCCGTACCTTTCTGTTCTTACCGGTGGTAATTTCAGTATGTTTCCGTATCTGAAAGAGTAGTTATCATCATTAACATGTATTAGACCTGTCAGATATGGTGGACAATTTTCATGAATAATTTTAAAAGTGTCCATGGTTATTTTTCGCAATATGTCTAAACATAGCTGAATTTGACTTTTGTAATAAAGCCTCGTAGCTAGAGTCAAAATCCTGAAAAGTTAATTTAGAGCTCTAAAATGGCCCCTCCTTTGATTTCAATTTTCTTTAGGTAAGGTGTAGACTTAAACCTTATCGCAACAAAAATACCAACCAAAATTCAAAGGAACAGTTTGAGTTTGTTTTCAAATTAGTGATTCTAGATTCACAAGAAAACAACTTATTTCAAGCTTTGTCGGAACTTCTTAGCCCTTGGGTGCAACTGTTTTGGATTTTGAAGATTGCTATGATAGCCAAGATAATAAAGTATACTTAAATTGATGTATGAGCACACATTCCAATAGTTCTTTGACCAGCTGGGCATTGGCAGTAGTAATCTTTTAATGGATTATTATCATTTGGTGTCGTGCTGTACTGAATCCAAACATTACATTTAGTCTGACTTTTGTGTCTGGAACAAATCTGACAACGGATGATGTCTTGAGAGTGCTGATACACCCATATTTCTTAATCTTTACGAGTTCTGACTTTGCTATCTTGGTCAGAGCTGGTTGTGTTTACCCTCTGAGCCAAACAGTTTATTTTTGTAAATAGAAATGTGTGTTGACGCTGTGATATATTCTGTCTTTGTGTGTTGACGCTGTGATATATACTGTCTGTGTGTGTTGACGCTGTGATTTATACTGTCTTTGTGTGTTGACGCTGTTATATATACTGTCTTTGTGTGTTGACGCTGTGGTATATTCTGTCTTTGTGTGTGGACGCTGTCGTATACACTGTCTTTGTGTGTTGACGCTGTGATATATACTGTCTTTGTGTGTTGACGCTGTTATATATTGCGTTCTTCTCTGTTATATTGCATCACAACACACTAAGAAATATACCTGTTTAAACATGTGTTAATATTAAATGTTCAGTTCTCTGTCTTTTCTGTCAGTTTCCGGTGATCTTTGATAAATTGGTCCCTGTATCCTATTGAGACATGCAGTCACAATCTTTAGCACTTTCTCAATTATATCAATGGAGCAATTTGATATTAATTGAGTTCTAAAAAAAGATCCAATGCCATGAAAAGACTCTACAATCCGTCGGGATTTAGTAACTGTTCTGCCAATGTTAGCCTGTAGATCAGAGTGTTGTTTCAGCCCAGTCTTAAGATATGAGTGCACACTGGTATTAATACCAGATGCCTCTAACATTGGCATGGCATCTCTAAAACCACGATCAATGACTACATTGTCGTCTTGCTCCAACTATGTGAGCTTGTCTATGATGTTTTTGTAATGCTTGCATCATTTTGGCTTTTACTGTGTCCAAAATCTATTAAGGCTGTCACGTTGTCTCCAAAGAATGTTTCTGAGAATAAAGTATTGTGTGAAAGTATATGTCCCCTACTCAGATGGTCAGTGCCTTCAAAGTTTGTACTACAGAATAAAAGGTTTTTGAAATACTAGGCAGGGAAATACCAAAAAGAACGGAACACTTAATTACAAGAGATATCAGTTTTCATCTTAATCCAAAACATTAAAAGAGCATTTTTTGTAGTTTTGGTATATA
>JAUMHH010204487.1:0-13149 GCA_032359455.1 Chlamys rubida
CTGATGGTCCGCTGTCTATGTTGTATAACGTGTTTACTCTGTTGTGTAGAGGGGGAGATACCTGATGGTCCGCTGTCTATGTTGTATAACGTGTTTACTCTGTTGTGTAGAGGGGGAGATACCTGATGGTCCGCTGTCTATGTTGTATAACGTGTTTACTCTGTTGTGTAGAGGGGGAGATACCTGATGGTCCGCTGTCTATGTTGTATAACGTGTTTACTCTGTTGTGTAGAGGGGGAGATACCTGATGGTCCGCTGTCCTACAGACAAAGAGTACGGCCAATGGAAACTGGCACTGGAGTCTCAGACAGTCGACAATGTCGGGGCCACCTATGTACGCCCAGTACTGAAATCTCCACCAAACCCAAGACGGGTAAGTCCAGCAAGGATCTACTAAACAAAGGTGTATGTTTGCTAAAACCTGACAAACCTCAGAAGAGTGATTTACTAACAATTTTACGAAACAAAAAAAGTTGATAAAATTAGTTCATCTTTCAAACAATGTCCAGAGCCACTTCCATGTATGACATTCCCAATTGGATTTTTGGTTAGTAAAAATTGTTTATGAAATGGGGAAAGACAATATGGCCTGAAGTGTTTGGCAAGTACATATACCTTCAAGGTCAGCATTAACCTTTCAATAAATATAATCAGATTATCAGGTTATTTTGCAAAAATAAAAAGGGCCTGTATTTCTGCTAAATTGGAATGAGTTATTGAAAAGCTAGGAGAGAGTCACAAATTTTTTAATTTAAGAAAGTGAACCTACTGTAGACATATCTGACAGTGTTCTCCTAACACTGGTGAAGTTATTGAGAATATATTGGTAACGAATATTATTGTAGATCGGCCTCATGATAATAACCTGCTCTACAATATCCAGTTTTTACAGGAAAATGTACCGAATCGGTGCCAGGGACCTAAACTAGTAATGTCTTGACAGAATCATCATAGTTCTGATCAGATACATACTGATGTAAGACCCTTATGTGATTTACTACATATAGCCAGAACAATAAAGATATGAGATCTACATTTTACAAAGGAGTAGGACAAAGAATGGGAAATCAAACCTTTGTTTGCTCCTTAGTTGTGAAATATTGAATCATAAACATTTGATAAAATGATTTTATGATGAGATTATGAGAACAACACACTATAAGATGTTATAAGACTGTTGTTTTCATTGTATTGTGTTGTGTATTTCAGAAGGTGGTACTGATAGATATTGGCAGTTGTAGCATCAGGGCTGGTATCCTGGGCGTAGAGGGTAAGGCAACAACTTGTAGTGATGATTTACGTATCAATACAGACATAGACATATCCCTGTTAATATAGATTATTTCTCTATTTATTAATTTCAATAGGTAATTCACCCACAATGAACACATTCATTTGTTTTGTTATTTTCTAGGATCAGTGACAGAGATTTAACACTGGATGTACATCGTAGACGATTGTATTCATGGGAGAAATTACACAGAAACATGGACAGTGCTTAATATGACTAAATTACCCGTATATATATAGTAAATTACCCGTATATATATAAATGTCCATGTTTACAGTATTGTAATAAGAATGGGAAATATTTGCATTTTAATTCCTTGTAGAAAAGGTTGCAATTTCATGCAGGAAGATTTTTTTTTTTAGAAATATATATCGCCATAGATCTTAGAAATGCAGATTATTTCATACAGTTAAAGGGAGATAATTTGATTTTTTTTCACTAAATAGCCAAATGACAAAACATGATGATTTTTCACACTCTTTTCTCCGAAGCTCTGCATAAATAGGACTGTAATGATACTTTCCTTTCTATACATGGGACATCACTTACTAGATAGAATTTCATGTGTTCTGTTGAATTTTCAGCCACTGTTCCGGAGGTTTTCTTTCCCAGTATGGTAGCCAGGAACAAGGACAGCGGAGAGATTCATATAGGTACCAAGGCGTACCACCCTGACATCAGAAAGACTTCCGCACTGATGAAGGCTGTCCGACCTACCAATAAAATGGACAAGGTCAGTGACACAGCGCTGACCAAATCCTAAAATTACAAGTCATTTTGCACAAAAATTTCGAGAACCTGTGCTACAGTTATAGACTTTATTAAGACTCGAGATCAATTAATTTTTTCCTGATTGAATTCTCAAACATATGATGGCTAGTACATCGATATTTCAGAGTCCTATCAACTTGTATTATTTTCACAGATTTTTTACTTTATCTGCTACCAATAATCAAATTCTCTCTCTTTTATTGTGTTTAATTTTAGTTTTAACAAATGATTTCGTTTTTTGTTACTATTGTATAATGTAATCTACTACAGTTACAATGCTCAGTGACTTGGACATTTTTTCAGTGTAGACAGTAAGATATATGTTATAGCTGTCTGTAATGTACACCAGCTAAACTGAAGACTAATAGAGATCAAGCACTAATAATCAGTGCCCCTCTGATTGTATATATTAGACAAAAATCACCTTCCACATTGGAAATGCTATATATAGTAACTTTTGTACTCCTAATCCCTGTCATGATGAATTTGCCCTCATTACAGAGGAATTAAATGGCAAACGTTAATCACAGCAAACTGCCTACTGTGCCATGTAAATCAAAAAGTCTTGTTTTCTGGACTTGAATAGTCAGACCCTTAAATGTTGCTAATTGGTAAACAAAAAATAACGTTTTTCCAGATTAATTTTGAAAACTGAGGGAGGTGTCTTGACATTTTAATTTTTATTGAAGTATAACTTTGTTATTCCGTCTTTGCGTATTGCAGAGTTATTTTCTCTTGTGAGCAGGTATTGATTGTTACGTCATTGGTTTGTGTGAGAAAATTACGTCGTTTTCTCAAAAATTGATGACGTTACTCTCACAAACCAATGACGTAACAATCAATACCTGCTCACAAGAGCAGATAACTCTGCAATACGCAAAGGCGGAATAACTTGATATTGAAGTGTTGACTGATAGAAGCCATCGCTACACTGCACCGAAAAAATGTCCTTTCATTGTTTCTACCTTGATTTCGATTACTTACTGTACTTAGTGGCTACTGACATATACTGTAACTTTATCTACGCAATGTTCATGGTGTCATAAATCACGTTTCAGTCTGAAAGCGTCGTAAGTGATCTCACAAGCTTCATGGATTACTCTGTATACCAAGTTTACTCTTCTATAGAATGCATTGGAGTTTAAATTAATCAATTCTTTCCTCTTTGCTTGAGAGTTTTGCTTCTAGAAATGTTGACATATTATATATAACTTCTATATTTTCAATACTCAAACTTGTTTACAACAATATGTATGTGATTTACGTAAACAGAATATAAAAACAAAGAGATTCGAGCACTTTTTCACCTCTACAGAGCTTCGTTAGAGACTTTATATAATATTTTACAGTTTACACACAAAATCTTTTGTATACAAGTTTGAATGTTTGTACATTATTTCTTCATTACTTACCCTCTGAACCCTTACTAGTTGTGGTGAACTCTGCCATCTCTTGATCTGGGGTTCATTACACTTGTAAATAGGGTTGTCAGGAGTCATTTATATTCATCACATTTAAGATTTGATACTTTGAATAATTTCACTTTTAGATAAATTTCTTACTTTTGAAATTCATTAAATCAATAGAATAGAACAATAGGGCCAGGTAACATAATATAGATGATATATCCAGATAGCAGATTCAAATTCAAGTTCAAAATATCACCACCTGCACGACTAACACAGTTTACTAGGGTCTTGGGAGTCACAGTCATAGAGATGTTTGAATCCTATAACAGTGTGTTGTGTGTTTGTTAATATCACTAGGGTTACATAGGTGTCAACCATCTTGTTTTCATTTCTTCATCTCATCCTTTTTCTGTTGCTGACAAATATCCTCCAGAGAAGCCAAAATATCCTGTTTACATACAAATGGAGCCCTGCAATGAAATGAACAATTTTTTTTATGTTTTTGGAAGTATTTTTTTATATCTAAAAACATAATAACTGTACTGGTCACACTGATGATAGCAAGTGTAATAATTTACCTTACAAAAGTCGATCATTACAGCTGTATTTACTTGGTGAAAGTCCACCTTGTTTGGGACTAGGCCTTTTTCAGTCTTTCTGGAATGTCTGGATACATTTTTATTTTGTTTAAAAAATTCTTAACTATTCCATAAATGCGTTCATAAGTATTAATGAAAAATAACAAAATGGTCTTTAATATTTGTCAATCAAAGAAAAAAATCATAATTTGTTTTAGAAATTGCTAAATTTCTTAAAGTCAGATTTAAGAAAAGGAAAGAAAATTTTAATTGAAAATAATATGTTGAAAAAGTGTACCAAACAAACATTTTCAGGTAAAAAACTATAATAATCATTGTACATTTTACTGGCAGCATTAGGATGTTTGCTATTATGATAATAGTGTTTATATCTGAGATAAAGATACAACTGGAAAATGGAAAACGCTACAAATTTTTTCCACATTATATTTCCTCCCCTCCCAAACCCTGAGAGTTCTCTGATTGGGGAAAATCTTGCTGGAGGGCTGCGTTTGGTTGACACCTATGGGTATGTTAACACTAGGTTTGTTGACATCACTAGGTTTGTTGACATCACTAGGTTTATTAACATTACTGGGTTTGTTACTATTAGTGGGTTTGTTGGTTCACTAGGATTTTAACATCACTAGGGTGGTTAACAGTACTTGTATGGTTTACATCACAAGACTTGAGGTTTACCGTCCTTTGACAGTAACCTGTAGGATGGGTTGGACCACATTGCCTGATATGTTTAGTTACAAACTGTAGAATTTACAATGATCAAAATCTTTGGGGAAAAAAACTATTTGTTTAATGTTTTGTTTCCTTTATCGTAACTTTGAGTGGATTCCTCTTTTGGATTGTATTACTGTATAGTGAGTGTTTGTTTAAGTTTTATTGCAAATTCTGACAGCTGTACAATTTTAGAATTATAGAAATGTTAAGAAAGAAAAATATTATATGATTGAGTAGATATTCTTTTTTAGTTAGCCAAAGTAAACAGGACATTCATTACCTCTGTCGATAATGGAAACTACGTACGAAAGTCAGGCGTTTAGAAATGTCATTTGATCAACACAATGAGTTTTAGGAGAGTATCATACATAATCTCTACCATATTGTATTATTGCATGACATCCTATACTCCTAACACAAGCAGTTGGAGACTTTGCTTCAGAGTCTTGTTGGCCATTTTGAAACAATAAATCATCTTATTTTGCTACTTTAAGTTAAAAAAAGAGTCAAAGTGATTTGTTTTTATTTACTGTGATATTTTATGAAAACTGTTCTATCAGTGATCAAATTATAACTTTGGTGAGCCAACAAGGTTGTGAACACTGCTACTGTAGCTATGTACACTGATGCTGACTTGTTTGTGTCCATTTTACATTTCACAGGATCATATGAAGGCAGTAAGTTCTCCCCTACACAGTGCTACCACCTAGTGGTACACTTATTCCTGTTGTTACCTCCCCTTGTCATCCTCATTTGCATGATGTTGTTGTTGTGGTTGTTGTATGCCTGGCTTACTACTAACGCCCAATCACACACACTTGTTGTGTTTCTAACATTTACAGCTCTTCGGTAATCATGAGTTTTGATTCTGTCTTTCTTCATTTTAGTTTTTGAATTTTTGGTTTTGATATTATTTTTTATTTTTGACTACAACTTGTTTCTCTACTACTCATTGAACGTACACATGCATCCTTTGGTCACCTGAGGTAGGTATAATGCTGTGCTCGCCTCCCCAGTGATTGGCCCCCCTTAGATCTAACAGTGCCTGGTTCTAGTAGCTCGAAGTCTTTTTTTATCTAACTGTATTTTAATTAAAACATTTGCTGTTTTTGTTTCAATCACCCCACAGCTTTACACAATACCTTGACTGACTTTAGTTGGGTTTACTTACAGATCAATTAATATATTAGACGTATCAAATTGTTTCCAGTAAAAGTTTTGATCATCCTGGGTCTTACGTGGAAATCACACTTATGCTTATTTTACGTAAATAATACTTGCCAACTTTTTGAAATTTCCATGGGGGAGATTCTGCATGCTCAAAATTGAAACCTAAATAAAACGTGTGCATTAAATTCTAGAGACAAAATAACCCTTTACAATAGCATATTGTGGGTTGTTTTTTCAGATGAAATAATTAGATCTTAGAATAAAAGAATTATTAAGCAGATTTACTGGTTTAAAATTCTAAATTAAAGGGTCCAGAATCCGAAGTCTCCCTTCTAAATAGGGAGAGTTGGCAAGTATGAGACGTCACTATATTTTATGTAATTAATTCCCAAGAATGCTTGAAAAGCTTAAGAGCTCTTATTATAAAATATGGATAGCAATTTCCTGATGTTGAGGTTTTTTCACACCATTCATAAGAATCTCTGCTACAAAGGTTTAAATAATTTGAGGGATTGCTTTGGCAGTACATATGTAAATGAGGGGTATCACAAAACAGGGTGTTGTACATATGTAAATGAGGGGTATCACAAAACAGGGTGTTGTACATATGTAAATGAGGGGTGTCACAATGCAGGGTGTTGTACATATGTAAATGAGGGGTGTCACAATGCAGGGTGTTGTACATATGTAAATGAGGGGTATCACAATGCAGGGTGTTGTACATATGTAAATGAGGGGTATCACAAAGCAGGGTGTTGTACATATGTAAATGAGGGGTATCACAAAGCAGGGTGTTTTGATGTGTTATATCCACATAAAGTTTAAAGCTGAAACAGTTGGGGGAGTGTATGTCTTATTTGAAGAATTAGACCTGTAGATGTTGGTGTTTCTAGGTGTTTTGATGTGTAGGTAGAACGACGGTGGTGGACGGTTTGTTAGATGATAGTTAGAAATGTCCAGTATGTTTCACCATTCTGAAAGTGGAACTTTCCTTTGTTTCTATAGAAAGTCCTTTTGCTTGCTGTTTGCTTCTTACCTCAAGTCATTCCTTTTCAGATCTGTTTTCCCTTGTTGCACATCCGTTACAGAAATATGCGTCGCACAAAATCCCTAAATCTGTTATATATTGTACAGTTTATAAAATATAAAATAAAAATGTGAATGTAAACCAATTATAATAGCTTAACTGTAAAATGTAAATTTATATATATGTGTGTACATATAAAATTATTAATGTACAAAATCCAGAAGTATATTTTAGATCTCCTTGACAGGTGAATGTGTATCCAGTATAACACCATTATGAAATAAAGCGATTGGAGTTAGAATTATTAGATATGAAATAAATTGTGATAATCAATGACTCGTAGAGAGATAATGCCAATTACTAGGTATGTTTACAAAATATTGTTTTTACCAGATTCAGATTTTAAGTTGACATTGCGCTCTCACAGTTAATACCCTGCAGCAAATGTGTCGGATAACAAGTAACTCGTCAACTTAATCTAACTTAATTAGCGTAAAACCTGTCGTTTCTGTTACAGGGTAATGTTGCCACATTTCTTTAAAAAAACATGCCCCGGCCATACTGATGTCATGTGAAGGGATATTATAATGCTTTATTTTCTGTATTAACTGTAACATGTTAAATAAAGCTACCTCCCTCTGTTACCTTAAATAACAGTAACTGAATTATGTATATCATAATTGTCCTGTTTTGCTGTGAGATTTAGAGAATTTGATTCCATTTGAACCCCCATGTAGATGTGGGTTAGACAATACTGTAAAATAAACCGCTGTTGAAGGAATACCTTTTGGAAATGTTTTAAATGAAAACCCTTCGTAAATTACATAAAAAAAGAAAATGTGCTTATTTCTTAAACACCTTGCACATGATGTTTTTTAAATGCTTTTTTCCTTGTTAAATTATTTATTTTTTATTGTAAATTTAATTGGTGCCTGCAGGATTAGATTACATAATAAGTGTCTTAATAAAAAGTTTGTTTGTACGATTTTTGTCTGTTAAACAGACAGTTGAATAAAAAAAATTATATGTATAGATATAATATTCACGATTCATTTTTCGTACATTTACATATAAAGAAACTTTTGTGACAGATGTCTAGTTAACTGGAACTAATGTGTTCTGCCAATTCTTTTGGAAAAATTAAATGCAACATCTGTTGTACTGGTCAATGTATGTCTGTATTTTGAGATTTAATTGTTGTCCTTGAAAGTTGTTCCAAGGACAGTTATGATTTCAATTTGTATACTTTAAACGACAAGTCATCACAATTTTTGTACTTAAATAACCTGCTATCATTATTTGACATTTGTGTCCTTTAATAATCCATGATCATGATTTGTACACAGGAGAAAAGTCTGAGAGGAGACATGGTTTAGTCAAAGGGAGATAACTCAGATCATGCTCTCTGTCTGATTTCAGTTCAATGTTGACACTGAGGTGATGCCGGCTGTCTTACAGAAAATATTCACTGACCTGAACGTTGACCCTTCAAAATACTGGGTAAGTATCAGCACTGACCCTTCATAGTCACAATAATGGCTCTAACCATTTCTGTATAGGGCACCAAAACACTGTTCCTTCTCATGCTCAGTACAGGGTAGGTATGAAAGCACAATATTGTATATCACAACATTGTCAAAAGAGACTGTAATGCTATTTAACTGTTTTAATCCTGAATTCAACATCACAAAGAAATTTTTAAGAAAAACAGATTTCTTCAGTTTCTTCATTGGGTGAAAAATGTTGGAATTTTGGGAAAATATAATCCAAATGCTTAATAGTTGTTTCTGTTTGTATTGAATGGCCAAACCATCACTACAATACAGAAGGCCAACTGTTGTGGACCAATCCTTCCTGAAAAATATTAAGCAAGTCACACCATCCCTCTGATACCTTAATTTAATTCATGTGGACCAGTTCCTCCTGTTCTGACAGAAAAAAAAAGTATTTTATTGTCCACCTCCGTTCTATGTAGTATGTCATGAATCATGAGACAGTGAAAACAGTGAATTGGGGAAATTGTTGATCTAGTTTATACCAGTCTATTATTGAAACTATAAATGATTGCCTTAATAAAAACGATGACCTTTGACCTCAGATCATGATGAGTACACCTCAGAACCTGGCTGACCAGTTGAAGGCTGCACTGTTTGAGATTCTCGTTGGTCAGTTCCAAGTTAAGGGGGTATGTATGGTGATGCAGTCCCTACTGGCCCTCCACTCCTACCAGAAAAATTCCGGCATATTGGTGGACATCGGTCAGCGCATGGAGATCCTGCCCATATGTGATGGTCAGTGGTTTACCGTGAAATAAAATCTGTAACAATCTAATAATGTTGATAACTAGTTGTCAGACAGATCTAATATAAAAGTTAAATTTGTCATGTTATGTTTTATTGTCACTTTATTCATGTTACTGACACTAATACTAGCTCCAAACACTTAGCTACAAGTACTTTCATTCCCGGGCCTAAGTGGCTGGATAGTGAAGACCGTCCGGATAACAGAGCTCTTGATAATTATAAAATATAAAATCTGTAGTGTATTATATGTAAAGAAAGTAACCACATATATGAAGTGAATATCTTGAAATTCAAAATGAAAATGAGGTCACTTTATTTTACCATGAAATGTCTGTTTTGAGGGTTCATGTTTAATGAATTCCACATGTTTTCTTCTCATTATATATATACACGGAGTCATTACATATAGGTATTACATTTCCATTTGGTGAATAAATGAACATTTAAAGAAAGAAATACTGAAATAACATTTCATCAATAAATGTTGTATACAGGTTATGTAATTGAGGGTGGAGTTTCTCGCCAGTCCTACGGAGGTCAAAAGGTCGAGGATTGCCTGAACAATTCCCTAACGGAGAACAAGTACGTGTTTGTGACACCAGTGGAGCAGCTGATCGTACGACACATCATGGAGCAGGTAACATGTCACAGCTACGTTTGTTGTAACGTCAGTAAAGTTATATATCATTTTGTTAAACCATTCATATAGCCTTACACTATTTCACCTAAAGGAATGTGTGATATACTGCTGATGTAACCATAACCTACTGTTTATATCACCTGTGTGATATACTACTGATGTAACCATAACCTACTGTTTATATCACCTGGCTCATAAACTCATTTTTGGTGCTTATTCAACAAATATTCACTCTCACTAAATCAGTAAAAAAAACACAAAGAAATGTTATGAAATTTACATTAGAAAAATATTTAAACTACCTGGTAGGAAATGATGTACAAGGTAAATAATGTGTGGATGATTGATAATAACATCGTTGACTATTTTTTTCTTCTACAATAAATAGTTATTAACTGAATCATTTAATGTTCAAGAAAGTCGCCACATCTATAGTGCTATCGTTGATATACATGTGTTCCGGTTGTGAAGTGGCTACAGTTTTAGAATAGGTAAATGTGTGAGTTGTCTTTCCCTACCTAGGGAAGATATATATTTTAATCATCCCTACCTAAATAGTTAGTGTATGAAAAATGTACATAAATCTCCTGTAGAAATGAGAATTGACCTTGATCCTACTGTTTCCACAGTCGTGCTACGTGGCTGAGGATTATGATGACATAGAGAAGAAGTGTGCCAGTGACCCGGAGAGCTGTCAGTCTACAGTCTTCATGGACAAGTACGATCTACCAGAGGGCGCCCACAGGTACAGTAGACGTCTCATCTAATATCACCAAGTTCATGAAGTCAGCAGCCCATGTACATGATCATAAGAAGATTCAGTCCTTGTATTTCCATTGAACCTTCCACCTACATTGTACTGTAAAGAATCAGTCCTTGTATTTCCATTGAACCTTCCACCTACATTGTACTGTAGAGAAACCCTATGGATGATAACAAATGTGTCAGTGTAAATCAGTTGATGTGACTTCATTTGATGTGCTCCTGTTGTCATGGCCCAGAGGGTTACTTAAGCGATGTCACGAGCAAATAAAACCGGCTATATTTGTTAGAAAATTTCCAAAATAAAAAAGCAGTTTGAAAAAATATTAAAAGTAAATTTAGTTAAAAATTATTGAAAAATTTTACAGTATTATATTTTAAGTATTAAGGCTTATTTGGTATGCATTTATGTTAACAACATTGTTTCCATGACAACAGGACGGTGACCCATGACCGCAGCTGTTACCATAGTCCAGAGGGCTTCTTCAACACAGATCTGTGGGGCATGGACTACCCCTGTGTCCATAACCTGGTGTTCAAGGCCATACAGTTCTGTCCCATAGACAGTCGCAAACACATGTACAGGTAAATGTCAGGTAGACTGTCACAAACACATGTACAGGTAAATGTCAGGTAGACTGTCACAAACAAACGTACAGGTAAATGTCAGGTAGACAGCTGTAAATGTCAGGTAGACTGTCACAAACAAATGTACAGGTAAATGTCAGGTAAACTGTCACAAACAAATGTACAGGTAAATGTCAGGTAGACAGCTGTAAATGTCAGGTAGACTGTCGCAAACACATGTACAGGTAAAAGTCAGGTAGACTGTCACAAACACATGTACAGGTAAAAGTCAGGTAGACTGTCACAAACAAACGTAAAGGTAAATGTCAGGTAGACTGTCACAAACACATGTACAGGTAAATGTCAGGTAGACAGTTGTAAATGTCAGGTAGACTGTCACAAACACATGTACAGATAAATGTCAGGTAGACTGTCACAAACACATGTACAGGTAAAAGTCAGGTAGACTGTCACAAACACATGTACAGGTAAATGTCAGGTAGACAGTCGCAAACACATGTACAGGTAAATGTCGGGTAGACAGTCACAAACACATGTACAGGTATATGCCAGGTAGACAGTCACAAACACATGTACAGGTAAATGTCAGGTAGACAGTCGCAAACACATGTACAGGTAAATGTCAGGTAGACTGTCACAAATACATGTACAGGTAAATGTCAGGTAAACTGTCACAAACACTTGTACAGGTAAATGTCAGGTAGACTGTCACAAACAAATGTACAGGTAAATGTCAGGTAGACAGCTGTAAACTGTCACAAACACATGTACAGGTAAATGTCAGGTAGATAGCTGTAAATGTCAGGTAAACTGTCACAAACACATGTACAGGTAAGTGGCAGGTAAATTGCTATAAACAAACTTACGGGTAAGTGGCAGGTAAACTGCTCTAAACACATGTACAGGTAAATGGCAGGTAAACTGCTGTAAACACATGTACAGAGAAATGGCAGGTAAATCGCTGTAAACACATGTACAGAGAAATGACAGGTAAATCGCTGTAAACACATGTACAGGGAAATGACAGGTAAATCGCTGTAACACATGTACAGGTAAATGGCAGGTAAATCGCTGTAAACACATGTACAGGTAAATGGCAGGTTAACTGTCACAGACATTTGTATAGGTAAGTTTCAGGTAAACTGCCATAAACATGTACAGATGAATATTTCATAGACTGCTGCAAAGATATGTAAAGTAAATAACCCACGAGACAGCACAAACATAATTATGTAAAGGTAGTCGTATATGATTAAGCACCCTCATCAATTAAGAGCTTCAGCAAGTATTTGACCTTGATGTTATAGTCATTTATAAGTACGGCTGAGACTCCCCATGTCAGTGAAGGTGGAGTTGTTGCTTGTCCATGTCTTCTCTAATGTCATCTGTTTGTTTATACAGGTAACCATGTGTAATGCACATGACTGTAAACTTATTGTATCTTAGTAATTTCTAAATTCACAAGTCACTAATGGATGCTTTTGTCCACAGGGCTATCTACCTGAGTGGAGGCGTCACCATGATGCCTGGATTTGCTGAACGCCTTCAGAAGGCGCTGATTAAACTGGCTCCTCCTTCAGTTATTGTTGAGGTAACACAAATAGACAAGTTTTAATCACATAGACTGTTATTATAACTTTTTTATACCCCCGCTTTGATGAAGTCGGGGGTATATAGTGTTTGCTTCGTCCGTCCGTTCGTGTGTCTGTGCGTCCGTCCATCCGAAAGGTTTCCGGAGCATATCTCCTGTACTATTTCACCTACGGTTATGAATCTTGGTTTGTGGGTACATGCATGGAAGGCGGTGTGTCCCATACCATATGTAGGTCACTGTGACCTCTGACTTAAGTAACGTGAGACTTGCAGTATATACTC
>JAUMHH010204498.1:0-13149 GCA_032359455.1 Chlamys rubida
AAATACGGAAGGTATGTGATAAAAGCAAGACCATACACTTGTGTTTTTCTAACGAATCAGAAAGCACTCATTTATTGCGCGGACGTATATATTCACTCGTGCGCTTCGCGCACCCGGGAATATATTCGTCCACGCAATAAAAACACAAGTGTGTGGTCTTGCAAATTTATTACACCTGTGGGTTATACTGTGTATTAGTACAGGACGAGTTGCTTTACGTCCGCTTCGTTACCGCATAGCTCGGTTATCCAGCAGATGAACACATCTTAGTTTGATTATCTAAGTATATAAAGGACACATATTAGTCAAGAATATAAGTAGAAGAAAAAATAACGCATGACGTTTTGTGGTGTCATATTTTTATCACCTGGGAAGGTGATGAACCTAATATAACATTGAACATTAGATGTCGTGATATTTTCATTATTTCTATTTTTAATGAGCAAGTCATTAAAAGTACGAAAAGCCTGAAACTTAATCAAGAATGAGATAACATTATGTTGCGTGAACTTTCGCCGAAGGTCAGACGGCTACAGGGAGACATATTAATCAGTAACAAGGTTCATAATTATAATTTGCAGTTGCAAAACGGTGACCGTGAAAACCGCCAAGTTAATTGTTGCAGTGGCATGTTATATAGTATTACCATTTGTAACTTACTGTATTACAGAAGGAAAGAAAAGGAAGGAAGAAAACCAATTGTGTCAATGGGTTGTATAATGAGTATTCACAGAGTTCCCTTTTGTATCTTTAACAGTGAAATATAGGAATCGTTGAAAGAATTAACCTAAACACACCTGTAGATGTAGGAAGGAGATGGAGATTCGTTCATTTAAGAGAGGTTGACAAGAATTACGGAAACTATTTATAGGAACAAGAACAAATACAATGAAGAGATTGTACCCATAAACATGACAACTGATACTCGCCTGACGTACACACTAATGATTAAAACCCTGTCATTAAATGAAACGCTATAGCCTAGGTCAATCGTGTTATAGGCAAGAGATAATATCGATATAGACATTGTCATAGAAATGACACAATTTAATCATCCCAACAACTCGAAAACCATCCTAATACTGAAAATAATATCGCATCAAAGTGTCACTTAAACAAGTACATGAAGGTCGGTGGTCTTAAGGCAACACGACTCAAGAACTCATTTTCGAACACAATTGCCAATTTTTGTCATTTCCCTGGAGAACCATTTAACGGCAGCAGTTTTGAGCAAACATACTTGTTAATCAAGAGGTTGGTAACCCCTAGCGCCTTCTGTCGCTGTTATTGGTTTAAATCTTGACGCATGGAACGTTTAAAGATTGGTGTCCTTTTACTAGCGTTCCTCCATTCCGGAAGCTTAACAAAGATACTGTACCATAATAGATGTTTAATTTTTTTAAATCTGCCCGGCTTATAACCAATATGCCAAGATTGATGTAAATGTATAAGGAATCCCTTAATACGTAAGTATGTCTCCCTTCCATCCATGATGTTATTTAATCAATATTTTACTATTTAAACCTCTCAATAGAGCTTGTTGACTTTCTCGGTCGCAGGGATATATTACATGTTTATACTGTTTGTCTTCTATGGAACTTTGCGGCCGTAATTTGAAATATTTACCTTTCTTTGTTATATAAAATACATTTGAATACTATAACAAATGAAGATGATAACAGTTATTAATTATTAAGACATTTTAATACTTCCCAATCCTTTCTGTGATTCCGTCCATTATGTTCCACTACCAGATCGTAATTTAACCATAGCAAACTTATTCTGTCCCGGCAAAATGTTATATTATTTACCTATGTTCTAAATACGTGTATAATATTTACGTTAGTCACACAGATGTTATATATAAACTTTATTTATTTTACAACAGTTATGAATTAATCTCTCTTGTTGACCCGGATGTTAGTGCGCAGGGGATGTTAGTGTGGGAGGAAACCGGAGAACCCGGAGAAAACCCTATGTCTCGCACCTATAGATGGTTATAGATACAGTATGCAAAACAAAATTAAACTGCACCATACAGCCGTTTCGAACGTCAAGGAGGCACCGGTGATGCCATGCTCCAAAAAGGTTGAAATCCAAATTGGTCTAAACAAAAATGTTGAGATTGATAGGGTAGAAAGAAAGATGTGGGAGAATTACAGAGTGAATGCTTCACAGTACACAATAAATGGATTGTTTTATAATAGAATGTCAATCAAACAACCACATCGAACACTTTCCCAGCAGCAACAATGGTCGTTTTCCCCTAAACGTTTGACGAATGAACAATATCGGGCAAATAATCGGCCAATAAATATTCATCCGGAGGTAGATATAAGCCTTGATTACTGTTCTGGGTCCCAATAGACCATGATTGAGTTTGGCACCATACCATTAACATTGACACTGGTTGTAGTGTGTGACTATTTAGAGCTTGACCCAGACACAAAGCAGATACTCTAACGTTACCTACATTGTTTGTTAAAGTTTGTTCGAGCACAGCCCTACTGTTTATAGGCAGTTTTATTTTGTCGCATAATTGCTGCAATTTTCAAAATAGCGGTAGAAATACAGAGTCTGTACATTAAAATCGCTTTATAATCCTCTGAGGTGTCTTCTAGTTCAAATGCACTTTACAGGTGTATGTATACTTGTGTTATGTTTCAACGTGAACTTTCTCCGATACGAGGGTAATGGAGACCTGTACGAAATATAAATGACTTTGCAATGCCATTACAGTTTTTTACACATTAAATGGCGTTATGTAAACTGATAAAACTTATTCAGTATCTATACAAATATATAAAAGTAAAACAGTCTGCTATTAACATCCGTTATGGGAATGCGTACACTGAAAACAGTGCCCTAAAGTGTATCAATGAGAGCAGGCACAACATAAGAAATGCTACATAGATTACCCATATTTCGCATGGTATACAATGTATAATTTTGTCCGGCATCGTGCACAAAGGGGCATTATGGGACATTTTCGACCACATTAAAAAAAATCCAACTTGAATTTATTTACTGATTTCTGTTATAAATATCATATTGATTTATTGGGGCAATCTTTCCTGGTGCAGATTTTTTCAATGCGCATGCGTAGATGTTCCACGATAGCAACAATAGAAGTAGCCAAATTATGGTGCTTTTGGATAGTTTGCATGCAGAAATGAAAGCATCCGTATGTTGCAACCAAAAATTCCTTCTACGAAAGAACATTGGTATGACAATATTTACGCATGCGAAATATATCTTTGGTTGGTGCATGCGGAGACTTTAAAAAATTAACAGTGTTTATAGTTAATTTGCTTCAAAATTGCAAATGTTCAACGTTAATAGCACACAAGGTGATATTCAAGCATTTCGTTATGAAAAATGCGGGTTTATACCTCTCTTTGTTGTGTCATATATCCTGTACCTGTTATCGAATGAATTTGAAATTTGATATTTGTGTACAACTAATTCTATATCCGTGATGAGACCGAAAATGACCCCTAGCGCCCCTAGTCGTTTTCAACGTGATTAACACAACTTATTAAATAAGATTTTGTCTGCAATCAGCACGAAATATTTGATCATTTTTCTGTTTTTCAATCTTTCAGGATACCGGTAAATGATAAGAACACGGACCTGCCTTGTTTGTACTGGTCTCAGAAACATCATAAGAATCTATATTAACTACGTATTATCTACGCTTGATTGCTAGCTGTTGAACAAGCAGGTGTCCAAACCTCTTACTCCTGTTCTAAGTAGCATTAACTCATACTTACAGCCGTACTGTGACACTGTATACTCAGGAAGAAGAATCAATTGAATATGATTTTTGAAGAACTCAAAATAATTTTGCATCCTCTATGACAAAATGCTTCCTTTAGCAAAACATCTGATTTTTCCACTTTTCTACCAATCATACGTAGTACATAATTGTAGCAAACTGAAGGACTGCCTTTATTGCAAGAGCTTGCTGTTCCAAGAACCGCGAAAGGCGATATAACTATATGTTTGCATAATCGACAAAGGCCAAGATCTCCAGGAGCCGGTATGCATGGGTCATCGAAAAAACTATTTCATGTATGTCGTAATAACGACTTATTATCTAGTAAAAACGACACAAAGTAAGTCGTTATTACGAAAAAGCAATGTCGTTAGCTATGTCTTTAAATGAGATAGTGAGTCGATATTTGTTTTGCTTTCTGCAACTGACATACACTGATGAAGCTGACTTTACGGACAAACGTGGATCATTTTGGGGAAACATTCAACATGTCGGACTTCAGAATATGACTGTCAAGCGCTGCTCGGTCTCTGATTGTTACAACTCGTTGGGCAGATCAGGTAGTGGAAATTGTTATTGAAGTAAGCATCTGTATATTGTAATGTTGTGATATTAGTGTCGAGAACGTCTCTTCATTCGTCTACATCCACCAACGCAAAATGTCTGAATAGTTAATCAACTAATCCTACGATCTATCTCCATCAACCTCTGCCTAATTGAGGTGATGACAACCAGAACACTGACACTTAAACAGTATGGTCAACTCAGTCATTCCTTTAACATATATGAATTATTTTTTTCGAAAGGACTGAGAAAAAAATGAGACAAATTTCAGTAGCATTCTAAAACAAATTGAATATTAAAAATAACAGAGGCACAAAATATGTTTGATAAATATATCACATGTACTTTTCCACCACCGATAACATATGCAGCAGAAAGCTGTTCATTGTTTGTAAAGGATTGGTGTGTGTATTCTTTACGAGCTGTTCGGCATCCCGCACTGATGGGTGTGTGCCCACCTATCAGAATCTGGTGTATCACCATCTATCGCCTGCCCATACGTCTCCTCTAGTGTATATACAGCGGGGAGGTAAATTAAATAGCTCTAAACTCCCGGTGATAGGCCGTAATTAAGTTTGTCGTGGAAGTTCAAACAGGATAATTACTTCATTTCACCCTCGTTATTCCATCCACTAAAGATCCCATATCAACACCCACCCACGGAGCTTTGTATTGCCAGTGTAGAGTGGAATTCAGGGAAACACACTTGAGAAACGACATAACATGTATCTACAACTTAGGAGAGAACACAGTGGTCCTGTTCTGAAGAAATCAAACGACTTCATGTTATCTTGTTTTGTAAATTTCCAATTAAAATGTTTCCACGTCCGTCTGATATGGATTGAGCGCGAGATATGTAATCTAACACTCGTCGACGGAATGCGAACACTTCAAATATGCATTTGTTTTTATATAATAAACCTGTACTTTCTAAAGTGTAATCACATTGAATTGATTTTGATTCACTTGTATTCCAGTTATCTTTTTTGTTTGTGGGCAGTGACTGCCGCATAGCGTTCGGACTAATTCATCCAACAAGATACACAATTATTTGGACATACTCCAGTTTTTGCTACATATAGTTTTATAGAAAGGGAACATCGATTGATGTCGGAACAGGTCTGTTTTTGGCCTTGGCTTTCGAATCAATAGTCTTTCCTGCATGTCTGGCATTTAAACAAAGTTAAATCAAGTTTAATTTAGCAGCCGTTGGCTTTAACAACATAGAAAATGAGCATTGATCCATGTCTTGAAGACGTTTTCTACACTTGAACATTCATAGCAAATTCTTTCGTTGCCAGATACAACACTAGTGATGTCTATCATGGTCACACAAACGCTTTGTAACAAGGACGACTACGAATTACGAGTTTCTCGGCTATTTTAGACACCTTCGTTTTGAAATTATATTTTAAAGAAAGGAATAGGTAACTGCAATCTGCAAAGATTGTTTTCAATTAAGTATACGATATTTGAAAAGGGTGTAAAGGCCTTAATTATAAGTCAAAGAAAACTCAAGTAAGATATATTATGTCACTGTAATGCGGAAATTCAATTGATTTGTATCATACGCCAATTTCATGACCCTGGCAAGACTTTTATATGCAATGCTAAACAGGACACATTTACATGTATTACTTGATGATGATTCAAACTGGTGTAAGATTATATATTGATGCAAACAAAATATATGTAATTATCATTTAATTTCCATCTTGACGGTAAAGCTCTTTGAGTAGTTGGCGATCGATGAAACCCCACTGCTTTGATTAGCCATTCCCAATATTCAAGTCACTGTAGCGTTTCATTTCTTAAAGCCTAAGCCTTGCTTCTTCTGCAAACTGATTTAACGGCTTCTTATCCTTAACCCATTCACAAAAATGTATAATTCTTATGTAAGAATACCGTATATAAGAATAAATAAGTTACTTCGAATATGCGTTTAATGGATTCATACTTGCATAAAGAAATCCTATGTCTGTCCCTCTTGCATAAAGAAATCCTATGTCTGTCCCTCTTGCATAAAGAAATCCTATGTCTGTCTCTCTTGCATAAAGAAATCCTATGTCTGTCCCTCTTGCATAAAGAAATCCTATGTCTGTCCCTCTTGCATTAAGAAATCCCATGTCTGTCCCGTCTCGTAAAAGCAAAGCCTATGTCGCTCATTCTGATATGAAGAAACACTATGTCCCTCCTGCATAAAGAAATCCTATGTCTGTCCCTCTGATATAAAGAAATCCTATCTCTGTCCCTCTTATATAAAGAAACACTATCTCTGTCCCTCTGATATAAAGAAATCCTATCTCTGTCCCTCTGATATAAAGAAACACTATCTCTGTCCCTCTGATATAAAGACATCAATCCCGTGTCTCTAATTCTGATATGAAGAAACACTATGGCTGTCCCTCTGATATAAGAAACACTATGGCTGTCCCTCTGATATAAGAAACACTATGGCTGTCCCTCTGATATAAGAAACACTATGGCTGTTACCTTGTGTAATATTCACTTGAAATACAATGTTTGACGTACGGAAGCCTTTTTTAATATTTGTGTTTGGTTCACGAAAAACACCGTACAAGGTTAAAAGGAGACCTCCAATATCGCCATTTCGTCAACGTAGGACTCATAAGTGGTATTTGAGGCCAAAGGAATGAAATTCATCTTAAAAGTGCTCCGAAACACAGTAAATTATACAGAATAAAGCAAAACCCTTTATTTCGTGAAAAATTTACTTTTGACGGCAGCTGATAAATTTTCTTAAATAACTTTTTCATGAAAACCGTGTTGGAATAAATTCTAGCTAAAAGGTTACAGCCACCCTTTAGGGTCGATACTCCTCCATCTGAGTTAAACCCCCTCGTTACGTAAATAATCGTTATAAATACGAAGTAAGCAAGCACCTATTTTAAAATTTGGTTCCATTTTGCAGGAAACCTAACAAAATATTTTTTCTACACCATGTGACCATTTTGTTTATTTAGAACTTCAGTGGTATTAAGTTCGAGAGAATGAAAATTTATTTTGATTTTGTCCCATTTATAGAAAAACTCGTTAAATTAGAGTTTCATAAAAACCGTTCCAGAATATTTTAAGGTACACATTTATGACCAACCCTCTTTGATATCTGCATGTCGGCTCATTCGTTGTTTTACGCTAGCGGTTTTTATGTCCGTATGTCTCCTTTATTGTTCTATACAACCGTGTAACATGTATCTACATCTACGGATCTCTGTTAGCCTATCGTGTCAACCAACCTTTGAGACAGAGAACTCGACGTCAGAAAGGTAACGTCCGATGTTATAATACTGCATCAGCCCCAAGATAGACATAAAACCAGAACATCCAGACAAAAGGTCCATGTTGATGAGAAGATGTTAAATACGATTACGTTACAAACTGGGTCTTATCTTAATGTAACACCACCCTCATCTGCGGAAGGCAACACTGTTACCTGGGTAATGTTGAAATGACATGCATTACCTGTCTGCTGCCTACCCCGTGCTGGTGCGAGCCCAATATAAGCCTACATACAATACAGCTCAATGATGGTTTCTCTCTCATTATAAAGATAAGGAAAGTAGTTTGCGGCGGTTGACGGTTTCCAGACACAGTATTACAATCTATGACAACCCGATTATGATTGAGTAACGAAAGTGGTCCTGATAACATTCTAAAATTAAAGCAAAGTCCATTTTATAACTCTTTGTGCAGCTTTTAGATGTCTTAGATAGACCTGTCACTTGCTGATGTATTTGCTTTTAAACCAGATATCCCTCAAATTCAAAGACCCCATGCGATAAAAGACATTGGAAATGAGATAAATATTAAACTTCAAAAACATCCTTTCTCCAACAGCTTTGGCCATAGGTAAAACTACGAAAGCCGTACATAAACCATAACGTTATCTGATAACGGGAGTGGCGTTGACAGACAAGATGAGATAGGAAGTCGAGGAAGAGCAGTCAACCTATTATCTCGAGATGTCCGGTGGCGACATGGCGTGATACAGTATAGAAAACCCCAATGAAAATATTTTCGAAATAAAAATGTTTAAGAAACAGATATGTTCTGAGTCATATAAGTCTGCGCATTAGTCTAAAATAATACCCATTAGCTTTCTTACGTGTGACGTGCCGCTGAGAATACAAAAAGCAGAGAATAATTAATGTATATCAAAACTATGGAACGGAGGCAAATGTTTTCCGGAGAGTTATTTCCCGTAGGTAAGGCAACCGTTGACCGCACATAGCGCGCCCATAGCATAGTAAGAGGTTCATTGCTAGTCATCCATTAATTTTGAGACAGTTCCTTTGCTATTGCTGTCTATTACCCACTATTTATTATAACTGTTACGTTATGGTCTATGGAACGCATTTATCCGGAATAACTCTGATACTCATGAAAATACTTTTGCAAAGGGAACAGTGACCTTTAATCTTTCTGCATCAGATAGGACCTTGGTAGTGAAGAAGTATTTGAGGTCATACTGTAGTTAAATTTCAAAGTAAGAATGGAAGATGCCGTTATTGTCATATCGTAGGTAAATGTCATTAAATTTGGCAATGAAGATACCATTATTTTTATATCTTAGGTAAATGTCATTAAATTTTGCAATTAAGATATCATTATTGCCATATCGCAGATAAATGTAATTAAATTTAGCAAAGAAGATTTCATTATTGTCATATCGTAGGTGGATGTCATTAAATTTTGCAATTAAGATACCATTATTGCCATCGCAGATAAATGTAATTTAATTCAGTTAAGAAGATACCATTTTTTTCATATCGTAGGTAAATACAACTTGCCTTAAAACATATTGGACATCACGAAACTCTTATTTGGAACCAAACTTAACATTCTGTTTGCATTTAACACTAGAAAAAAATAATAATGGCTAATGTAACTGAAAGAGGCATTGTTTAATGGTCCTTAAGGACGCTGTCACTCCAAGGGACGTTTATCTGCAAAGATGAGATGAATCCTCGACTACAGACCCTAATCCAAATAAATCTCTCTGAAATAGAACTTTTGATTAAAATGAATCTGTTTTAACAGGCTAGTTCATTTAAACGAACTTTTCCACTCGAACATTTTATTTGAATGAACATCTTTCTCGAGGGGATCTCCTGTAAAGTAATATGTTTCATGCAATGGTTGATATCTTGCATGAATCATTGCTCTGGTATCGCACTTGGATCAAGGAAGCAATATGGCTGAATATCATCACCAGTTCAAATATTGTCTAACAGACTGCTCAATTGTGTGCACATCTTTCTGTTTCAACGAAAACAGTTAAGATTTCAATATGAGATTAGTAAGAATTATTGAACCGTTTTCAAAGTTAAAATTTTCTAATTTAGTTTTCTATAATGCACCACGTGCTTTTCATCAAGATATGTACTGCTTCAAAGTTTCACGTAGGAAACATGACCATTAATAATGTGATTAAGGGAACCGATGGGTGACAGTGGACTGTACAAACGCCATGCATGATACAATTACAATAATTTAAGATAGTAGAGTGGTATGGTCTCAAATGTTTCAGATCTAATTACCACAGAATACACAAGTATTTTTGAGCAACGCAATATGTTCATTGAAAAAAGACTTACATTTTGCCCTGTTGTTGTATTTTAAACTTTCATAAATAATGCCCAAATGGCTGGATATATGTTTCACTAGATTGGTTTTTCTTATATTTTGTAAATTGCTGCATTTCAGTTAACGAATAGTCTACACCTACCCCATTTCCTGCTTTTATATTTAAACGTTTACATGAATTTTGACAATTAAACCTAACAAAGCATCCAATAGAATACAATTAATCAGTCTTGTTTTTGCTTAAATATTTTAAGCTGTTGCAAAGTGGTCAAAATGTTATCTCAAATAAAATCACAATTGTTAAATAAAATCTTCTTCACGCCCATATGGAGTAAATCAAGAGAACAGGTATTACATGTAAGAATGTCCAGTTGGGAATTCAAATAAAAAAACTAAGGTTAAATATGAACAAAGAAAATATTTACACAAATGAGCATAATATGGAAAATCGGCCTTCATATCTTAACAACGTTTTGATTTAGAATTAATTCTATCCTTTAACGCATACTGTCCATGTTACTTAACATAAATAAACTTTCATTCTAATGTGATTATAAAACATTTAGAATTTTTCAAAAACCGAACGGATTATAGAATAGTTATTAATTTCAGAGGGGAATTTAGCTGTCTGTCTGATATAATTTATTATATTCAATTCAAAAGTCTTATAAACATCAACTATACTTGTTTACCTGTGATAAAATGCATACGTACAAAACATAGGATACAAACAGTTCTATCAACATAATGTTTTCTTCACAAATCAAATAAAGTCAGTTGAATCATCGCTTAGCAATTGCAAAATATACAGTTGAAATGCATGACAGTTTGTATTCTTTCATTTTGGACGACGCAAACTGCGTCGGTAGGGTCTTCAAATTATCAAACGTGATATCGTCTGTCCGTAGAGTGAAGATCAAGGTGTCATGATCTTTAACCCTTTCCTTTTCATCCTCTGTCTGACATTTTGTACTGCCGTGTATCTCTTGGAACACCTAACGTTCACCATTTTGTTCTGTGGTGTGTCCAGAGTTTGGTGATCAATGAATGCAGATAGCAAGGTTTTTCTTTTATATAGGATGAGGGAAAGAGATATGAAAACAAATTTGTGAAAATGGCTGTCTAACATTACGTGGTTTTACTATCTTACATCACGCCATGAACATTAAATGATGTCTCGTCATAATACATATGTAATGTCATATTTGAGTCAGGATAGGAATGAAGTTCCTGAGTCGGTAACGTTAAATTCTCTCGAGGAAATAAAGGACATTCAAGAATGATTACTAATATAAGATTGTGCTCTCTGGAGTCGATAAACCTTAACCTAGAACGCTAAACCACTTTGGTGACACGTCATTTACAAATGTAGTTTGCCGTCGTTTTTTCTATTTCGACGCCACACAAATATTGACAAATATTAAAAAAGTAATGGGAATTTATCGTTTTCGTTTAAGGGATAATGTTAATCAACATCCTTTATATATATGATTTTATAAATGTACGTCAGATATAATTGTCCTCTGTATTGAATCGCCTGTCTAGCGCTAAAGGTATAGCGAACACTCGCTGTACAAAAATCATTTGACGCCATATGAAAAAAAAAAATTATTTGTTAAATTATTTGAAATATTACGTGAATCGCATTCTTGACGTTACATCATTTAATAGTTATCACAGGAATCAAACATGCTAACTAACCTGATGCGGAAAAAGTATTCTGCCTAATATGGTTCATAGGCTTTCTCTATACTTTCCCGTTAGATATGGACACATCATATGTTAATAATATTGTTACTTCACAAACAACGTTATACTCGTATCAGACTGTCCTGGCTTAAAACAATCAATCGAATTGCAAGAAAGAATTTATAAATTTTCATGAGAAATTGACATCCATTTAGTAACATATTATGAACTTACCAGAAAGTAAGGAATTTAGGTGGACAGTACATGGTAACCCTTAACCCATTGCATAAAACAATTGGCTAGCAATTAAAAATGATACAGGAATGATATTAATATAAGAACAAAATACTACCGTACCAATAACCTTACACCTTGTACCTCGTACCATAGACAACAAATAGAACGTTACACGGAATTCCTGGCACTATAGGGCCATGTGTATTAATTAACCATATATTTTCTATAGGAAAGGAAGATCAACAACGCCTATGGATATCAAATATTAGCGTTGACATTGACATCAGGTCCGCGGTTCAGCATACAAGTGCGATGTCTTTGTTAAATCCTTAAATGAAACTTCATCGTAGTCAAGGGCATCGGCATAACAACAATCCAACTAAATACAACGCGACGCTGTGTTATAGGGCCTTTAAGAGACTCTAAAAGACTCATTTGATTGTCAACATGTTTAAACCACACTCTTCGCTGCTTCTTACTGAATTGTGAACAATTCAAGGCATTCACCTAAAACTATTCCTGATAAACTTTGGCAATTTACTAGGAGTTTCCTATCACAAAGATACAAAAAATACATAATGTGCAACTACAAGAGATTTCACTAGAAAGTCCAAAGTAGCGAAATGCTTCTTCTTTCAACTGAAATGTTAATGTACAGATACCGATTGATTCTGTGGAAGATTACGGCAGACAGCGGGCAAAACGTCAACATATTAAATTGTATTCACTTTCAGAGTGGGTTAAATGTATCAGCTCAAAAAGAAATATGAGCTTGAACCCTAAAATGAGAACAAATCAGTTTGTGTTTATGGGCCCCTATGTCCAAACGCTCTCGGTGTTTGTGTGTAGGTGTGTCAACAGACAAAGCATCTAATAACTCGATTTATACTTGCAATCACTGCAGCATTTCCTGCTTGCACAACGATCCGGGCTTTCCTGGTAACAAAAGAAACCCCACCTTTAATTTTGTTTTAATTTTACAAAAGACGGGATACTAGTTTTCATGCTTTTGTATTACAATTTTCCCGAATAGCAATCAAAAATAAGAATAAGGACTTGCCTCTTTTAACGGATTCCGAATCTTCAAAGGAATCTTTCAAATAATATAACAAAGCAGTTATCCAAATTTCTTTCTTTAAGTACCATTTTTATACCATTTAATAAGGATTATAACCGTAATGTGACACTATATATATATTTATAGAAAAAATAAGATTAACGACCGACTAAAAAACTAGCTGCTTTCACCCTTCACAGGGCTCTTCAGGTTTATT
>JAUMHH010204509.1:0-13149 GCA_032359455.1 Chlamys rubida
AAGCGCTTTAGAGTAATTTTACAAATTATATAGGGCGCTATATAAATGTTGTATATTATTATTATTATTATTATTTCGAAATTTTGATTGAACGGCCTCATTATTTAGCGGTGCTTTGAACCACCGTGCTCAGAACCACATAGTAGAAATCCAGATGATTTACGGTTGTAGAGTAGTAGGGTGTCAAATGTATTACATTCTATTGAAATTTCACTGTAGCTGGGATTGTATTATTGCAAGGTTTCCGTGCAATACTAGTTTAATGATAAATTATCTATTGTAGCTTAAATGTTTTTAAATGTTACGTTATAAAGGGTTTTGGGCGCCCTTCCATTTATCATGTACTTTTACATATGCTTCTAAACTCGTTTGACATGGGTTTTAGTCCTTTTGGCATAAGTACCATTGATGAAACTTATATAGACGAAATAGCAATTATGGTGCAGTAAAAATATTAATGTTTGCTTTGTCTTGTTTCTTCATCGACTTACTATCTTTTTAATAGGTGTTTACTTTATATTCAAAGTCATTTTCCGTGATAGGGTTTCGAACAAATGATATATTTATAAACAGGGGATAACATACTATGTGTCAGATTCAATTTTAGGTTCTATATTATTACAAGTATTAATGAATGCTTTTCACCGGATCTATTTCTTGCGTAAACAAAATTGATCTAGAAGAAATGAACGATGCTTTAGTAGAATCTTCATATGTTACGGGTTAATGTTGTCTTACCGTCTCTTTCGGTTTCTCATCAGTTCCAGATTTTGTTATTTTGTCGACTTTGAGTTGGAATTGTATTTCTGTGTATGGAAAATATGATATTTTCTACTATTTGATTCAAAAGCACCACAGAATAAACTTATTTGTCCTATTTGAACACTTTATGACATACCACTTATATATGGAGATATTCTGATCTTCCATTCCAAACAAATTACGACACTATACTTATACAATATACTGTACAATCATTCATTAAATCATCGAAGAGGTTTGAAACCAACTAGTGGACAACTAATGCAATCAGAACATTTCCCCTCCTGTCCCTTCTTTTACCTTTTCCCTCACTACTTCCCTGTCTTCTTGCTGTTTTCATGTCAAATAAAGAGTAGATTATCTATATACATGCTGCACTTTTTGTCATCACATGTTATATTTTAATCGCAGTGTGTTATATTCCGTCTTTGCATATTGCAGAGTTATCTTCTCTTGAGAGCAGATATTGATTGTTACGTCATTGGTTTGTGAGAGTAACGTCATCAATTTTTGAAAAAAAGACGTAATTTTCTCAAACAAACCAATGACGTAACAATCAATACCTGCTCTCAAGAGAAGATAACTCTGCAATATGCAAAGACGGAATAGTTGGGAGAGGGCCTAGTAAGTTGTAGAACGTGTGCACAATCCCCTTGATTGTTTTACGATCAATATAATATGTTTGAATGCACCACAAATGAATCAAAATTTTAAGATTCAAGGAAAGTTATTAACTTTAAAAATAATATGCATTTTTACATAAAGCCCAACTACGCAGGTATGAACAGGCATGTTTTACGGCTTTTCAATATTTGACATAATAGTCATTAAAACAAACTGTAAAATTACATAACGAGGCTCTAACATATTTCATTGCAAATGTAAAATATGCTATATATGTATTTGAACCAAGCTGAAAATCAAGGTTACATATCTCGCACGTGATAGACATATCAACACGTTTCATGCAACCGTAATTTACAACAAATAAAAAATATTATATCAGAAAAAGTAATCAAAGATGTGATTAATACTCTTTAATAGCGATGCTCTGTTTACATCAACGATTATAATCGCTAACCTTAGACCGGAAATGTTACAGAGCGCTAGGAAGTTTTATATCATGTCCTTGGTGATCTCAGTCTATATTTAGGTTTTATGAGACGTAACGCTATTCGCTGCCATTAAGCATGCAGACAGGAGCTAAATCAGCTGAGAAATACAGTAGTTTGTGTGGCAGGTGATGTGGCGAGGCGTCTCATCAGGAGAGATCCCGTGTCGATGGCGAGGCGATAGGTTTGGGTTGCTTGAGTTGAGATGAGGCAGGACGCGTACACCATTATTGGAAACACGACAGCACTCTCACCAACCACGCGTGTATAGTATTCCACTTCCGGTATGACGTACACCAAGGCGTATGAACTTATTATTATAAACAAATAGAACATAAAAAATACAATAAAAACAAATTACAAAATCATCTGTTCCTCGTACGATCTCACATGGCTCACAATCTAGTTGAAAACTAATTATACTATGCAATAAAACTTAAGTTAGCTGTGTCCAATTTTTTATTTCGAAAGATATCTCGATTTCTTCTTTGTCCCCTCTCTTACCTACAATTCTTTCTTGTCATGAGTATATTTAAGTAGCTCTAACTTTGCGTGATATGTATTGCAATCAATTAATTTTTGTCGAAGAGGACTTCAATAAGTTGGCAAAACTTGTGTCCAATTCGTTTGCAACATCTGTTATTTGCAATAAAATATGTTTAAATCAAAAATGTGTTGTGTCTTTACAATTTGGTAAACGGTAAAGTATGCCAAAAATGAATGACACTACATCATACAGCTGTTTCGTCCTTTTAGGACTCATCGGTGATGCTAGGGGCCAAAAAGGTGGAAGTCCAAAATGTTGAAACCAAAAGAGATGTGAATAGGACCATTCATTACATGACTTTCAAAAACCAGAAAAGTATTGGGAACTTAACCGGACAAACGTGATGTTTTCAACTCCCGCTAGTTTGCATACCATATTGTATGAAATCATATAGAATTCAATGATATGCTTATATGATTGGTTTGGTTTGTTTGTGTTTTACGTCCTATTAACAGCTATAGTAATTGAAGGACGTGCCAGGTTTTGGTGGTGGAGGAAAACCGAGAAAACCCACCGACCTACGGCCAGTACCTGGCGACTGACCCACGAAGATCTCGAACCTGCGACCCAGTGGTGGAGGGCTAGTGGTAGCAGAATGTCAGATGCCTTAGCCACTTGATCACGCAGCCCAAAGCTTATATGAATAAATAATAACTAAATAAATGAAATTGATAAAAAAAAAAGAAAAAAAAATGTTTTTTTATTGTTTGGTATTAACGTACATGGTGGTGTGGTTATCAAAGTCAATACCAACTGGACTTTAGTATTTTGAACAATAATAAAAATGACTTTATATGACTGAATATTTAGATATTTTGAAAATAACATTAAATTTAGACAAAACGCGTTTGTAAATCGAAAGTTAATCTGTCCTCTTTAGAAAAAAGAAGTTTAAATCAAATCATACATATGTCATTTTAATTATTTCAATTTAATGTTAGTTGATTGATTTATTTGTATCTTTATTTTTGCTATTATTTTTATTTTTTGTTTTACTTCTGCAAACCATCTTTGCTTTAGATAAAGCAATGAAATATGTTAAAATCAAATCAAATCATATATTTTACATTACACATTTCATTTTAATTCTATATTTATTTATTTAAATGTTCATTCATTTTCATTTGTTTTGTTTGTGTTACTCTGCAGACTAAACCAATTGGTAATAACATTAAATTCGAAAATATTCAGTTTATTACGGATTACTTTTCCACCCATAGGACCGCACGAAAACAGACGAGGTGTTCCGAGTGCTGAATTGATCATGCCTTGTGATGAATGACAATAGACGTCTGCATCCAGCGTGGATCGGAAAAAGAGAATGGTAAATCCCAATCTATCATCCAGGAAGCCACAAGCAGCACGGCACGACTTTGTACGTAGGGCTGTTCCATCACTACAACACAAACCATCCGCAATGTCGCACGCGCGTGCCTCATTACAAGAAAACTATTTTTCTTTTCGCACCGCCTACTCTGTGATTACGTGTATTTCAAAGTAAGACAAATAACGCAATTAAGAATACACCAAGAAAAAAAGATGGCAAGCAAAGACGCAGTAAATTTAGATTAATGTCGGTCGACCTTGAACAGTTTAAAAAAAGTACAATCATCGAATTTGTCGACATTCCGGACAATCTAACAAAATCGGATATTTATCAAAATCCGGTCTCACAATTACTACATGCCCTTAGATTTAAATCGTAATGGCATTATCTTTCACGAATCATGATTTATAACGAACATGAAATTCGTACCCTGTTCACGGTTTATCGAATTCCACTCCTCGTTCATCAGAGACATCACTGATCCCCCTTTTTGACCCCCTCCCTCCCTCCCTCCTGCAATATTGATTTCCATTCATTCCACCGATGGTTGTGTCAGTTTTGAATTACACTCGTCTGACCTGTCAAGTATCACATTTTCTATAAATGTAAAGAAATATTCCTATACCAGACCATCCTGTGATAAATATTGAAATATGTGTTTGTTACTGAAAGCCTGAGAAGCTTAGACATTGGTTAAACGTATTCAGTTCTTTGAATTACACAATAAATAAATACAAGATATATAATGTTAAGCATATCTCAAGCTGTCAAGTTCTGTTGGCTTCACTTTTGTTTGTTATTTTGTTTTGTCGTTGTTGCTCTTGCGTTTATTGTAATCTTTCCTTTTAAATTATTTTATTAATATTGGGAGTTTGTTTTCTGGATTGCTATTTTCATATATATATATATATATATATGGCTTGTTCTCAGTTCCCCCACTTTTTAAAATAACATGGGGGGAAGGATGGTGTTAGAAGGATTATATTGTTTCTGAGTTTTCTTTTTCTTTTCTTTTTCTGAGTAGTATTGGCAGTATCTACCTGTATTTTTACCTGTTGTTAACCCTTCTATCTAAGGTAGTGTTCTATCTAAGCTGGAAGCTGATCATATTTAATTTAATAATACATCATATAAGTTTTTCAGATTTCTAATAACAAATGTAAAAAAATTAACATCTTTCAATATTAATTATATATATTAAATATATCCATTCTGTAGTCTTTGTGCTACTGATATGACATATAAGATGAAATGTGTTATTTTATTTTGCAACAATTTTGTACTTTAAACAGATTATTACATTACTAATATAAATAGTTATAAAAAGAAACTTTTCTTTATTATTGTAACATTTAATAAGATGCCTAAATACCTAATAAGAATGGTCATATTTATTTAATTATTTTTTGTTTTGTTATTTATTTTTTGTTTGCTATTTTGTTTCTTTTTTGTTTTTGTTTTGTTTTTGTTTTTGTTACCTTTGTTTTGTTTTTTTCTCTCTAAAAATATAAGAAATAATTTCTGAACAATTTTACCATAAATAATCGTTATGATATTCGTACTTTCCCTCTCCCTAATGTTTTTGATTTGTGTAACTAATACAAACCAGTTCTGTCTAACCCATTATCAAACACCGTCATAGTCTTACTAAAACACAACATACCTGTATAAAACTGATCGTCGTATAAAACATATTAATTATACTTATTTTTTGTCATTTCTTCCAAACATTTTGCTCAACCAATTAAAATAGATAAAAGTTATACAAAATCGTGTGTTACTTAGTTTGATATTGTGAAGAGTCGTGGAGTAAATGAATCTCTACTAAATGATAAGCATGTACCATGTTTTTTTTTATGCTGACAGCCCTGATAAGTAGCAAGGTAATTATTTAAGCATTGAACTACTTTCACTTGGCATTTGTAAGCAAATGTAAGCATACTGCCTATGAATGCCAACTGAAAGTAGTTCCATACTTATATTTACCATTTGTTGTATCTGTTTATCTCATAGAAAATTCAGTTACACCTATTATTATTCAGCATTAAGTACAAATAATATATTCATGGTATATGTTTGTTGAATGAATAGGACAGCCACCTGTCCAGGGAGGGTCAGTGGTATCCAACGTAACAATTATGACGTAATAATAATAATGATTCACGGCATTCATAGTCTATATGCATATCATCTGAGTGTGATAGGATTTTATAGCTGCATTTTCATGGTAAATATTTCCAAATGCAATGCAGCAACTACAGTGTTAATGGATACAAAATACAATACCCATAATGCAATACAATGCACAAGATGGCGGTCAACAATTTCTCCTTAAAAACATTTAGAACATTACAACTGAACACATACTCACCCACATAACTCCTCAATGAGTGTGTTTTCCTTTAGGAAATAAACGATCTTCCAAAAATGTAACATAAATCCATGATATTTCATTGCGACATTTTAAGTGGACGCCTTGATGCCTAATTTCAATATTTACTATTATCACATTTTTAATGATTTTTATATCATGATTTGGAGTTTTAAAAATGTTCTTTTCTACTCATTGACTTAAATATCAGGACTTTCCAGTATGTTAACAATACGCAAACAAAATGTTCTAAGGTTTTTAGACTTAGGGGTTTGATTCTGTCAATTAAGTTTTTCATTCATGGCTTATTTGTTCGAAATCTGACCACGCTGAACTAACAATTTTATTTTGACTGATGTCGTAAGTTGTAATATTAGTTCTATTAGTTACAAAAGGTTGTACCAGATCAGATATAAAGATATATTCAGTTTCACGTTTTAATTATACTGTAAAATGTCTATTATGTGTTGCGGTATCATTGGTATTTTTCTCATTTGAAATGTGATATTTTTACCTACGAAAATACTGACAAATGGCTTCGTTCTACAAAAAAAAAATTGCATTTTTTTTTCAAAATCATAAATAATTGGAAATGTTGAAAGCAATCAGGATATTTTAACTCATTCACCCCTACATATCTAAACTGGACTTGCCCAGTCATTGATTGGTAATGTTCAAATGTGACATTGAGGGTGAATGGGTTAATGTTAAAATATAGAACGATAATTTTGGGTGTTACAGAATTTGCTGTAATAAGCTCGCATATGAGATATATAGAGAATAATACATGCCTTTATCCATATCACACCCAGTATCAACCCGGGCCCTCGGGCTGATATTGGTCGAGGGTTGATACTGGGTGTGATATGGAAAAAGCCATGTTTTATTCTGTTTATTACATACTTACTTATAAAATACGGAATGGTCTACTATCGTATGATCTATTTTTCGTTTGAAATATTGAAAAACGAAAAAAATTCAAAATGGGTGTCATACGTGTTTTGCGGGCTGATACGGCGAGGGCTGATATGGGTAATAGCAATTGTGTCGTATCGCATATACAAAAAACCCGTATTTATTAGTAAGTATGTAATAAAAAAGGATATTTGTGTGCGCCTCCAGGCCAAGCACACTTGTTGGTGATGTGAGGATACCGACATGAAAACAAGGGATAATCGATCTACCAGAGCTCGTGTGATGTTACACGTACCGACACCGAACGACCTTGACACAAGGTCAAAGAACGGCGACGTCAGACGACCTCGGTCTAATTATAGCTCACTAATGGATAAGAACAACTCCGACAGCCTCACTATGGGAGATCCGGAAACACTGGGTGCGACTGAGATTTTTCAATGTAGAGAGTGCGAAAATGGAATATTGTGGTTTGAGTAGAATGGGAAGGGGAGAATGTAAAACAGTGATGATGTTGTAAGGCAGATATTTGAGAAGGACCTGTTTAAACCACTATTGGTGTGGTTTGACTTGGTTTTGGGAAGGGGAGAATGTAAAAACGTGGTGGTGTTAATATTATGAGGCTGATATTTGAGAAGTACTAGTGTAAAAGACTGGGTGAGTGGTTTGACTAAGATGATGTAGCTTAACTTTGAGTAAGATGTTGGGAAAATGTAGCTGATATTTGAGAAGTAATATTGGCTATGGTTAGTTTTCCCTGATATACCCTACATGTAGGGAAATACTCCTTTTCTCCCATCCTATATATCAGCATGCTCATGATTGCTTAAGTTGAATGCATTTTGTGACGTCATATTTTATGATTCCCATGACGTCATTGTATTGTTTCATGGGGGCGACAGAAAAATACTGAACAGATAAAACGGGAAACAAATCAGTGAATGTTTAGAGCATGTTCTGTTACATCCGAATGTATGATTTCTAAAATAGGAAAATAATTTGACGTCACGGACACAACAGAAAGACATCACGCTAACAGTAGAATGACATCACGGGAACAATAAAATATGACGTCATAATCACCTTTCAGCTGGCAAGAATACATATGATTACTAGTATTTGGAATTAAAACTGAAAACAAATTCTGGAAAACGTTGTTTTGAACGCCTTGTCGACAGGGTTAATCTTTTACGACGAGAGTACACCAGATTTACGACGAGAGTACACCAGATTTACGACGAGAGTACACCAGATTTACGACGAGAGTACACCAGATTTACGGCGAGAGTACACCAGATTTACGGCGAGAGTACACCAGATTTACGGCGAGAGTACACCAGATTTACGACGAGAGTACACCAGATTTACGGCGAGAGTACACCAGATTTACGACGAGAGTACACCAGATTTACGACGAGAGTACACCAGAGAACTCTCAACCCTATTCAGCAGGTAACATAGCTCGGCTTAAAGCATGCTTCAAGATTAGACAGTCAAAAAATCAACTTTCGAATTGTGATTTCTTTTTCATATTCGCTATGTAGAGGAAGAGTAGGTTCTAGCGCACGTGCGCACGCGGTAATGTCTATAATGTTGCTTCTATCCCCTTCGGTGATGGTTAGGTGCCCAACTTTTCTGCACTGCGCCCTAACCGAGTGTTTGACAACAGTCGGCCTTGTGTAGTCGATAAATCGGAGTAGTTGTGACAGCTTACAATTCATCATGGGGATTAATACCCTCCACAGTAGCCCGGTCGTCCCGACTCCCTCCCCCTCTCCCCTCCACAGATATGTGTCCCCCTCTAACAGTGGCAGACGGAATCGTTATTATGGGTCTGGGCCAGGGAGCATAAAAATCACTAGTAATAATAAATATTGTTTAGTTCAATCTAAAATATTTTACTATTAGGTAAAAGAACACGTTTTGAATAACAAATTTATCGACGAGATAATATTGATTTCGATGTCTGTATTAAGGTCGCAGATTCACTTTCACGTTGTAGACGTCTCGGATTAATCTCTGAAAGAGTCAGCAGCTCATACGCCTGTTTATCTAAATTCCATGATAGTTCTGCTCTAAATTGTATTTCATTTCGAAAAGTATTTTAGGCGTCTAATCTTCAGATTATTATCAACTATTCAAACAAGTGGATTAATTTTAATATTCGATGCATGTTTATGAAATATTTCTAATGAATAAATGTTCCTTTATTTACCGTCAAGTTGACATGGCATTGCTCTTTGGCCCTGAATGTTGACCTTGGCGCTTATCTTGGCCATCGACCTTATTTGATAAGGCATCTGAGGTCACTATGCCGGGTGAGAACAGAGAATGAAGCTGTGGAGGAAACACAGCAGGGCATGGGGGAGGGGGAACGAGACGGGGCGATAACCCGACCGAGTTTTCCCCTCAAAACACTTATCATGGCCTCAGATGCGGAAGTTGAAGCTCAAACAGAAATAGACAAAGCAAGTTAAAGAGCAACTGAAAATAGCCAGCCATGAAAGCTGCGTGAAATACAAGGTCATTGCTCTAATGGCGCTATAATCACTCAGTTCCTCACCTATCGCTCTCGGTCACGCCCCAGTGGTGATGGTGCTAACAGCTTCTATCCACTGCGGAGGCGGGAGGTCTCAGGTTCGACCATAGACTCCATTCTCTAGACTGCTCTGCAGTATATTTCTACTACAACCGTGTATTGCGGTTTATTTATTTATATCAGAGTTTAAATTTCTCACAGCAGCCAGGGTCATATGAAGGCGGTTGTATAGGAAAACCCCGCCGATAGAGTGAAGAAGAGAGAAAAGAAAAGATAGAAATCCAAAATGTTGTATTGGGGACAGCAGATCAGATTTTGGCCTCGTCAATATCCTTGAAGGAGCGACAAAACAAACCCTTCTCAACCGATTCTGCAGGGACACCACATTAGTCGCCTCCTACGGTATACACATGTAGTGGAATACAGCAGGGTTGTTCGGTTCCTTAATGTCTCATTAGTAAAAGACACAGCAGAAAAGCACCTCTGATTCTGCTGCAGGGGTGAGGTTATGATACATTAGTCGCCTCTTACAATCATGCAGTGGGTTACAGCAAGTATATTTGCAATTTATTTTGGATAGAAAGATACGTTTATACATTAATGAACAATATTTAATTCAACCTCGTAGCATTGCCAACATTTCTTTACCGAAATGTTGGTGTTGTAATGTATTTTTCAATAGAGGGAAACATAAAAACGAATTGTTAAAAATATATATTTACCTTTAATTATGTTTACAGTAAATGAATTGTCAATATAACAAGGGCATTGAGCTGCCTACGCAGAGATATTAAACACTTTTAGAAATGATAAAGAAAAAAATTGAAAACGACGTTATTTGTGTAACTTTAGGAAGCTCGTTACGTCTAGATCTTAAATTCCAATACGTAAACACATATGTTATATCTGACCGTTTAATGCGTCGTATAGTCTCATCTGTTTCTGGTTTTATATTTTTTTCATTGATTCATGCTTTTAGAAAAAGCAATAAAGCACATAAGAAATAGCGTGATAAATATTCTACGGCAGCCTGTCTGTGATATACACCGAGCAATGTACAGTAAAGCCTCGCTATATTGCCATCATCTTTTCATGGGAATGTTGCCATCATAAAGAGATTTGGCGATACATCGAATAATAAAGGAATTAACTGTTTACCCTCGTTTAGCACTGTGCAACCTTAATGTATTATTTCTGGTTAAAAAAAAGCCCATTGACATGAACAAACATTTGCATGGCCTAGACCTAAGTGCTTCATGTGGCTCTTAAACTATCGCCTGGTGATAACAATGATTACATATGTAAGATTAATATGTAAGGTTGCATACAGACATAAAGGAGATTATTGTCATGTACAATGTGTAAGGTAGCATGTACAATGTGTAAGGTAGCAAATGTGTAAGGTAGCATGTACAATGTGTAAGGTAGCATGTACAATGTGTAAGGTAGCATGTACGAGAGTATATTTCAGGGAGACAACACCAACACAACCCACAAATGTTTAAGGTAGCTCACACCTAATGGCGATAACTCTAACACAAACCAAAGGTGTATGTGTAAGTAAGCATATATATATACATAAGGGAGACAACCCTAACACAAACCAAGGGAGACAACTCTAACACAAACCAAGAGAGACAATGCTAACACAAACCAAGGGAGACAACGCTAACACAAACCAAGGGTGTATGTGTAAGTCAGCATATATATACATAAGGGAGACAACGCTAACACAAACTAAGCGAGACAACTCTAACACAAACCACAAACTTTAAGGTAGCATACACCCTTACAGAATCACACTTAAACTTGAACCACGGTTGTAATGTGTAAGTCAGCATATACACAAGGGAGACAACCCTTATACAAATCACAAAAGCTTAAGGTAGCATAACAATACACCCTTAATGGATAAAACTTTAAACGAACAAGAGGTATAATGTGTAAGTTTACATACAAGTAACATACATCATTAATTAGAACATTCTCGAGTCACGTGCAACGTTATCTAGTCACGTGCAACGATATCTAGTTAAGTCACTCGGTTGTATACGGCTTCCGTAGGAGAGGAGAAGTGTCTGAGACTGATCAAGGTTATAGCCCTGACTCAGCCACCATCCTCTCCATCTCGTTAATATTCTGTTTGTAAAACACGACCACCTCACGAGCTATCCTCACGTGTTTGCACGAGACCGACATTGTTTGAAATGCAATCATCGACCGATAAGCACCCGTTTATCACAAAGTGAAGCGCGCGCTATCTCGTAAATTTTACCTGAGAACCTTAAACAATAAATCAACCAGTCATCAGATATCGTCGGGAGCTATCTCACCTGTTGTGGTTAATTCATTATTGTATATCACTTACATTTTCGCGAGATGATATTTTCAAGTTAATTCGCAAATTGAGTTGTTCGGAAATACGGAAAATAAAGGGAAAATTCCAAGGAAATAATGTGTAAAGACCGTTCTAGTTGACTCGCCGTCAAGACGTGATTGTATTGTTGTATGACATCTTGTTGCACACAGAAGAATGCATGAGTGCCCTAATAAAACCTTATACTGAAATTGCGACTTGCAGTGGGGTGCATTAATTTCATACTTTTTGTTATTGTCTGATGTTACTGTCAATCTTTGGTTTCGCGAGGCGTATATTTTCGTGAAAATGAATATGCTGAATTAAGCTGATTTAAATTAAATTAAATTTAAAGATCTAGCGAGAACTGTTTTTTTATTTGTGTGGTGCCCCTTCAGAATCGGCTGAGAAGGGCTTGTTTTGTCGCTCCTACAAGGACATTGACGAGGCCAAAATCTGATCTGCTGTCTCCAATACAACATTTTGGATTTCTATCTTTTCTTTTCTCTCTTCTTTACTCTATCGGCGGTGTTTTCCTATACAACCGCCTTCATATGACCCTGGCTGCTGTGAGGAATTTAAACTCTGATATGAATAAAAAAAATATTAAGGAAAAACTTATTTTCTAGAAAATCCCTCCAAAACATCTCGGTGACTTCCAATGGCATTGTGACCTCACAGAAGAAAAGGGCTTGTAGTCAAAATGTCGAGATTTATTGTCAGGTTAGCCAGACTAAAATGTTGATTTCACAAATGCATTAAATATTTGTTCGGGATAAATAGAATTTTACATGCCTTTCCATTTCATATGAGATTCTGCTGCCACAAGCCCTCCACCTTTGGGTCGCCGGTTCGAGACCTAAGTGGGGCGCCCAGTCGCCAGATACTGACCGCAGGTCGGTGGTTTTTCTCCGAGTACTCTGGTTTTCCTCCACCACCAAAACCTGGCACCATAGTTGTTAATAGGACGTAAAACACAAACGAAACAAACGGAACTCGTCAATATTTTAAATGTAGTTCTCCAGAAATTAAAAAACAAAAATAATGAAAATATTAGACTTGAATTCATTACAGTGTAGATATATACTAGCGGAAAAAAGAAACTGTGCATGCGGAGAATTGTTATAGAACATGTATTACCAAATATAAATTCAAATTCAAATTCAAATTCAAATCTTTATTTGCACAATTGTAACTACAAAGTAGCTTGAAGGCAAAAT
>JAUMHH010204531.1:0-28466 GCA_032359455.1 Chlamys rubida
AAAGGAGAGAAGAGATAAGGTCCCAAATTTAGTCGCCTCTTACGATCATGCAATTGGGGGCAGCAGGTACAATTCTTGCGCCCTACCTGCAGGTCAAAAACAAACTCTCATAGGTCTACTGAAAGTTCTGAATTTGATCCTCTAAAAGTGTATGGAGTTGTACAGGGGGTATTAGTTAACCTCAGTGTATGGGGTTTTACAGGGGGTATTAGTTAACCTCAGTGTATGTGGTTATACAGGGGGTATTAGTTAACCTCAGTGTATGGGGTTATACAGGGGGTATTAGTTAACCTCAGTGTATGGGGTTTTACAGGGGGTATTAGTTAACCTCAGTGTATGGGGTTATACAGGGGGTATTAGTTAACCTCAGTGTATGGGGTTATACAGGGGGTATTAGTTAACCTCTGTGTATGGGGTTATACAGGGGGTATAAGTTAACCTCAGTGTATGGGGTTATACAGGGGGTATTAGTTAACCTCTGTGTATGGGGGTTATACAGGGGGTATTTGTTAACCTCTGTATATGGGGTTATACAGGGGGTATTAGTTAACCTCAGTGTATGGGGGTTATACAGGAGGTATTAGTTATGAGGGTTATACAGGGGGTATTAGTTAACCTCTGGATAACATTTCTAGTTCATTTAGTTAAAGCTGACTAAAATGAGCAGTACAAGAATTTATAGAACTGTTGTTTTAAAATGGTTTTCTCTTTTTTAAATCAAAGGCAAAAGAAAAAGCAGCAAAGAAAAAAGAAGAAAAGGCAAAGTAGCTAGGTTATAAAGAACACTTTTAAAAGGTGAGTCATACATGTAACCACTCTGGACTTTACTATTCCTCAGGCATCAAAAGTCAGAGGGGACATTATAAGAAAGCCTGTCCATTTATCTCGCTGCCAATTTGTATCTGCAGGATAATTTGCATTTCCCAATGGTCACTTTTAACAAGGATTCCTTGCCGAAAGACCTTGCTGGAAATGCTCTGCAGTCAAAAGTGAAATGTAAGCTTCACTGTTACTGAAAATAGCAAAACAGTTTCTGAACAAGAAGTTTACTTTCGTGACTCAATCAAGCTCCAACTTCATAAAGGACTTTAATGCTAAAAGCTCTTGTTTGGAATTGCTTTCCAGATCAAAAGGTCATAGGTCAATGTCATAATTACTATTATTATAAATCAACTTTTACACATAAATGAACTTCCATCATTCTTGACATCATACAGGGTGCTTTTCTAGTCTAACTACTCCAAATATTCTTAACATTGTAATTGATTTGTAAGATCTTAATATTACATTTTTTTCTTGTTAAATTTCGGATATTTTTTTATCACATTTTGGGAAGAAAATATACCAATGGGGAAGGAAATTTTCTAGGCACTTTATCTGCCTCTAAATCCAGAAAAAAAGCCCTGTTTTAAAACAAGCAGCAGTGGGTTGAGTATTTCGACACAACATTCAAACATATTGGGCAGTGATTGACACTGTAGGTTGGAGTTGGACGTTTTCATATTCTTGGAGCGATCACAAGTCTTCAATCAGTCAATGTACAAGATGTACCTATATGTCTATATGTGTATTGTGTTTCAGGGTGCTAGCTTAACAGTCACAGACAAGTGTCTCAGGAACATGATGGAGAGCTTAAGTTAAAGCTTGGACGAGGAACAAAGCACAAGGGAATCACTGAAATATAGATGACAAAAATTTAACAAACGATTGGAGTAGGAATATCGCTATAACTACGAGGAATCTCATCTCGAAGTTGTCGACTCGTGTTGTACCAGTTCATCAGTCCTACTTCAGCATTTACTATTTATGTAACTGTTGCAATTTTACCAGTTTGGTTAAAATATTTGTCATATTCATTGCTTTTTTAAAAGTGGACAGAGCCTGGTGAGTTTTAACATCAAACTCTAACATTGACCAGAAACCGTACTTCGTTGTGACTGTTATTTATTGTACGTTCTATTCAAAGACATTCAATGTCATAAACTTTTTAGTTATTAGCAGCAATATATGTACACTCTAGCAGAACAGTTGGCATGCATCAATAAGCAATTAACTACAAGTAAAAGTGAATGCCTTGATATTAACGACAAGGTTGTGGTTAGTATCCGTAGTGATCGGAAAGTCGTAGAAATGATGACGTATGATTGAGATGTTTTGAGGTGATGTTACAAGTTTGTCTCATTGTACCACCAGTAACATTGGGAGTACACTAAACACTTCATGCTTCAGATCTTTTGTACATGTTCATTGCTATGGCCCCAGCATTATCAAGCTAATCCTCTCATATCGAGTGGACATTTTTGGTCCTAAATTAGAATTTTGAAGCCATTGAAATTGTCATACTCAAAATTTCTGAACAGGTTTCTTCACAACTCGGTAAGTATATGAGATGGACAAACTGTTTCATCAAGCTATCATTATTTTGTTACAGTATTTTGTAAATTGATTTCTCTGATGCTTGTCTGGATATTTATGTGATGTTGTCGCTGTATACTGTTTTAAGTGGAAAATTTATGTTGGTATTTTTCATTTGTAATACATTAGCTGTGATTTAACACAGTATCTTCTGGAGTTGTCATCTTTATCATGCACATCTGTTGTCATTCAGAGAACATTGTCAAGGCAGACCTCTGGGTTATATGTAAACAACTTAGACTTAGCATTCCAGAATATGTCAAGTGCTTACTTCACCTGGTAGTGTATACTTTTTGGCAGTATGTATAATGAAAGAAATTGATTTGAACCACTGACAAATTAGATATAAATGTTAACTAGTATTAAAAACAAGTGTGTTTCGACAGTTGCAAAAAAATCTGAAAATTCTGCATAAAAACACTCTGGAAAACCACTTTGTACCATGGCTATTATTTGATTTTAAATTCTTAAAATTGAACATGTCTATATTTTCATGGTCGTGGGATTTGTCTGCCTATTTAAATTTTATTAGAATGTTCCTTTTTTTTCTGTGGTTATTTGCCGATTATAAAAGAAATATTTCATAAACTATATATCATTTTATACAGGTCTTCCAATCGGGATAAAATTCAGAAGATTGCAATAGAAAATCTTTGGATTGGAACAGAAATATCTCTTAGAAACTTAAATTTTGTCCGAGTTATCTCCCCTTCCACAAAAACTGTCTGTAACCGAGTATTTGGTAGCAGTGTGTGTAGGGACTAGGATAGCTGTTTAAAAAAGTTTGTTTGATGTTAAGTTTTTGTCACCAAAATCTTACTATACACTGTATTAATTAAAGGCATATAAGACAACACGGAAGTTTTCAGGATTTACTTTTGAAGATTGCTCTAATCCCTAGCCCAGGTGAAATGGTTCTGTCATATATCAATGGCCTGACATGAACAGAACTAAGGACCAAGATGCAAAATGTGTGTGTACAATTCTGCATTTGTGTAAGCAGCAGCTTTTGGTGCATTTTACAATATTCTTTTATTATTGAGATGTTCTGGCAAATCAAAAGGACAAGTATGGTCAAGGTCAAGGTCATGGTCAGTGAGGATCTATATGAAGTATGGAGTGTTTGTTGATGTTGTAGATGTTAAGGTATATTAATATGCTTCTCTGCTAAACTTTATTTGAAAAAAAGGACCAGTTAACAATTTTTATTTGAATATTTCATAAAATCACTCATTAAATAAAATCAATTGCTTGTTATTATTTTCATCTTTCTGAAAAAAGACATTTTTATTTGTTGATCAATCATACTGTCCTTGTTAATAGGATAACAGGTTTATTTACATTGTAAACTTGTAGTGTAAGGCTTGTTTGATCCTACTGTTGTGTCAGCTGTTGACATCTTTAAAGTTATAAGATGAAGTATATTTGTGTTGTGTTGTATTTTTCTAGGGTTATGGTAGGTTTGCCACAAGCCATCAATGTTGCCAAGACATTAGGGCTATTACAAATAGATACTGTCCTCCGTCAATCAAAGCCAAAATAAAACAAATTCTGGCAGGTGGATGTTTATACACATTATAATAAACATAAAGTGCCCTTGATCACCTTGAAGCCTTCCATAGAGGGGGAATATTTAGAAAAGAATACCAAATAGAACCGCAAATGATGAAGATAAACAGGATTGCTTAGATTCATCAACAGACTGTTGAGGAATTTGGATCTATCGAGGCATTGGATGGCTGAGGAACATCAAAGTTTTTGAGTTTTAAGAACAAAGACCGAGAACAACTGTTAAGAATTGTCTCAATAGTTAAGAACCCGAGATTTTATTAAAATAATCCCGAATCCTGGGCCCGTATCCACGAAACTGTTCTCAAGCTCAAGCATGGAATTTGGACTCAAGCCTAATTTCTTGTTCCAGTTATAAATTAATAATAAGATCTTATTTTGTCCATGATTTGGAAAAAATTGAAGAGACTGTTACCAATGTTTACGTGTGACTTTTTGATCGTTTGACATGATTTGGGTGAGTAATAAGAATGTTTGTGTGGGGACATTGTCCATGTTTGAGCACGCGAACGATTTCATAAATAGGACCCTGGGCTTCACAGAGACCTCTTCACCCCACAAATTGGTTCCTCAATAGTGGTTGGTAGTTGTAGCCAAGGTCCGATAGTTGGGCATCTACTTCATGAACCTGATTTCATTGGAAAACACACTGCCTGACCATGATGAAGCACCTTCACATCTAGACTGATGACCATACATATAATGGTAGCCAAGATGTCCTTCTGGGAACCTAAAGCTATGCTGTATATCAAACTTTTGGTCATATTAAGGTTGCAGTGAACCAATTTTATTGCCCAGTTTATTGTTTGACCATCGAGTACTCTTTGCACAAAGTCTAAGTCCATACTTGAAACGGTAGCCAAGAAATGCTTCAGAACTTGTACACTTTATTTTGTTTTGAGGTCAACGTAAAAGGTCATATAGAGGACAATGTAACCTCATTTTAGTATACAACATGCAACTTTCTGACCAAAGTACAAAGTTTGATGCCAATTCATGAAATAGTGGTCGAGATATTCCTCAAAAACTATTAGTACTTCAGGACAAGGTCAAATAGAAGCCACAGTGAATTAAAGTTAGGATTCAAAACTGCCATCCGGAGATATGCTCCGGAAACTAGTCAGCAGACGGACCGACGGATGGACGAGCGCTTTGCCATGGCATTAGCTCACCTGGCCAATTGTTAAACAAATACCCAGAGAAACAACATAAGACAATATCTACATAAGTTTCTTTATTTTTTGTTTTCTTTAAAGAAATTGTGATGTCTATAAATGTAATATACAATGGTTGCCATAACAACATGGTTACCATGGCAAGCTATAGAAGTGACATACTGCTGTAGCATCAATCGTAGGATAATAACTTATCACTGTACAAATATCACCTACAAAACATCTTGTGCCCTACATTGCAAGAAAATAGTGGTACAGCTCTACGTCCCTTTCAAACATTGCGAGATAACCGGGGTACAGCTCTACCCCAGCTCAGACATTGCGAGATAACCGGGGTACAGCTCTACCCCAGCTCAGACATTGCTTCAGGTAACCCATCACTCCACACATCTCTTTAAAAAATGTATGTTTCACTTATATTTTCTGTGAAAAAAAAGCTCTTTGGATAAAGACGATACCAATGTCAATATTTGGTATGATTTGAAAACACAGACTATTTAGGTAAGGATTATTTCTGGTCTTGTTTACAATAAAAGATTACTTCTTGTCTTGTTTACAATACTTTCCCTGAATAAATCATCGATGAAGAAACATGTTAACTGGCCATTTGTGGTATGAAGATATTTATTTAGTTCAATTGAAAAAAAATATTCAGAAAAATGAAAATGGCAAAGCATAATGAACGAATACCGTATAAAAACAAAAACAATAGGTATTTGAAGATGTTGTGTTTACGTAGAGCTGTGGTATATGAGACACATCGTTTTGTCCTATGGAGTAATTAAAAGATTCTTGTAATAAAACTCTCAACAAGGTTTAACTGATAATAACAATAAAAACAAACTTTATATAACAGACAGAGCTATCCCTGCCACCCCCCTCCCCAAACATGCTGTGCCTCCTGGAGTACTGACAGTGCGTACAAACAGGCACAACAAAGCACTATTCACCCCTACCCACACCAGGACAACATCCTGATTGGCAACGACCTACAACTTCCACGTACAACTTCAAAAGCTCCAATTTGAAATTAACCAACTTGTGTTTTGTTCAATATCAAGACATTGAAATTGCTATGATTTTTTGTTCCATTCGAAAATAAAAAAAATATTTTTCATAAAGGGTTGTGATTTGAATACAGATTTGATGTTTGGAGGTACACATCTTCGTCCTATTTCTCTATAATCAATTCTCGGCTCGCTTCTTCAAACTGGTTTATTTCTTTTGCAGAAAACTATCAACAACTTCTGACATTGTGCTTTGAAATTTAGTTGGTCTGTAAACATACTTTTTAAATTCACTTTTTCAAATTTACAACAATAAATTTATTTTAAAGGAAAATGAGATCCTAAATGTTTGAGTCCAGATTCAACCTTATTTCAAAGAGAGTGATAACTTTCTAAGACAGTACATCATATTCTTAATGTCCTAATTGTATCAAATGGTACTTTTATAAATTAAAAAAACATGATATTCTTTGTAATATTTAATGTTACAATGTTTGAGTAAGGACAGACAGAACTGTCCTCTACTAGGGGTTAAACAGCCGATACACTGTCTCCTTCGTTCATGGCACATAGCTAAGCACTAATAACACAAATCTGTGTCACAGTGACAAACACATAACTAGAATAGTTGTAACAAATACTTTTTTCGTAATAAATCTCTTAATATTTGAAGAAATTCATCATTATAATACATATTTCATGCTAGTGAAAATATATAAAAACACATTTCATTTAAAACTTGCTATAAAGTCATAAGATAAAAAAGTATGTTCTTGTAGCCCATCCACACTCCAGCTCTATATGGACTGGTTATTGTAATAAACCATATCAAAATTAACGGTGGGCTTCAACTCATAAAAAGCATTTCAAAATAAATTGCAGAATTTCATTAAAATACAATATCAATGTAATTTGCTTTATGATAAAAAAATACATATAAAAATGTCGTTTTGCGGTGGTAACAAGTATAATGTCTACCATGTGATCGCTGTCAAGGGTTACGACCTTTAGAAGTGTTGGTGTGAGGGAACGTTTGAGGACTTTTTCAGGGGTTCACTTCATTGCTATAAAATAAACATTACAGCATTTCATTTTATGATAACATGCACCAACTTGACCTTTGCAATATTTCTTTACTGATATTAGTATCTGTATGATGTTTGGGATAGGCGATTCCTTTACACAAGCCCTAAACACACCCAGAAACGCCCACAAACACAAACATACCCGAATACAAAACAAATTCAAAACTTTCTCTTAACACTCATTCCTGTATGGTAATGACAAACTGATGAAATAAAAGTTTACAAGAATAAGCCATATGAATATTTGACCTTTTGTTAGCCTATCGTATTTCTATAATATGATCAATAGTGTTCACCGTTTCGATGTTTTCGAAGATAACTTAAGGTCTGGGACCTGGGCTGTGGAATAGATAGCACCATATATTTACTTTCTGTAAACCAGATCTTTTAAACTGCGTTGAATTCATCATCCCATTGTTTTAAAATGACATATCACAACATTTGCTCCATGTCAAATTCACCGTTTTGGTCATGAGTGAAAAGATAACGGAAATATTTCTGTTTTTACAGTAATTAGTAGAAAGTTGGTCCTAGAGGTTTGGAATTGTGTATCCGAGTCATTCCTGAAGTTTCTGTGGGTGCCTTTAAACTCTGGAATCGGATCACACCACCCCCTCCCATCATTAGTGTTCCATGGATTACCAGGATTGTAGAGAATTATCTTATCTTTATTTGTAGTCTAATTTATAGCACTTTAATGCACAAAGGTAGAAAGATACTATACATACACAATTAACTGCTCTGTGCATGAAAATAGCAGGGACAGAAGACTGTTATAAGCTATCATACCCCTGTTGAATCCTTCAGTAATTCAGCAAATTATTTGGTCTTAAAAATATAGAATTTTAATATCTGAAAACAGAATTTAACAAAAAACTGAAAAAACATCATCACATATGAGTACAATATAATCTAGTATTGTGTTGGACAACTCTGGTGAGTCGTGGGTTTGCCTTGTTCACATTGCGACAAATAATGGTTAACTCATCCACCCCTGAAGACACATTTGAACTCTTCCAATTCAAATGTTGGAATAGTTCATGATGAAATTTCAGGGGTGAATGAGTTAATGGTGATGAGATGACTTCTGGCTAAAAGTCAGAAATACTTTACTGGACATTACTGTGTAGAAAACTTACAAAAATAACTATGTACAATAGATGTAATATTTTCGACTGAGATCACATGGCTATATTTACCTACAATTAAGGAATGAGTGCAGAAATCTGACTGGACATCAGCATGCACTTGTCATATCTATTTATAGACTACTTGCGATTATACACCCCATAGGATGCCCCCTAGTGGCCACCCTCTATAGTAACCCACCGGTGGGGATTTGGGAGGGTGAATGAGGGCATCAATCTCACTATTACAGATTCCAATATATTTAATTGTACAAACACTTTCAAAGTAAAAACATTCTCTTCTTAATTCCTTCTAATAAAAAAAAATCCATCAAAATTGGAAACAAATTTCTGTAAAACAAACCTCAATATTTAAAGGTTCAACGACTTTGACAGTGTAGTAGTGGAAATGACAATCTAAACCATGTGAATAAAAAAAGTGGTACATTGACATTGTTTAAAATGCTGACAATATATATTACACCTCTGTACGGCAGTCACTGCTGCCTCAACACATGTCTACATAGAGGATTGTGATAATGATGATGAATGGTCCCATATAGTCCTGCAACTCCCAGTGGGGAGACGCAGGTTATTCTGTAACTCCCAGTTATACATCCCAGGGTAGGGGAGACACAGAATTAAAAATGTTCTGACTCCTTATGAAGGACAGACAAACAAGTTTAAATGCAGAGATCCACAGGATCGGAGGTTTGGACTGCTAGCACACTGAACACTATGTAACATCTCTGAGCATGCTTGCGGTTCCAAACTGTACATCCTCTAGGATGGCAGTACACTTGGGTCAATACACACTGCCCTATAACCCAGTAGGGCTACTGGTTCCACCTAGGATGCACTTGTCCTAAACCACTAGTATTCCCTTGTCCTCTAGTACGGAGAGCACACATCCTATTAGTAGTTTTCCCCACATCTTACCACACACAGATAATAGTATTTGGGAAAAGTCACCACTGTCTCAACATTTGCTGAGTACTGTTGTATTGACCATAGGTCAGTGTAAATATTTGGTTTCATAAGTACACCATCAGCAGTCACTATTACACCTTTAGGAGACACGAGCACTTCAACATATGGCCACACACTTAGATATACACTGGCTTGTTGCTCCGGTTCTGTAGAGGTTGGTCAGGGCTTGAAATACCTTCTGACCAGTCTGAGATGGAGTGCGGAGAAGAACTTGACCACTGGCCTGGAGAGTCTGGTGAAGGGGTTAGATAGTGATGATCTGTGAGTGGCGCATGGATGATTTGGGGTGGGGACTCCATGCTGTGTTGGGAGGGGGGTGTGGGATATTGGTCAAGGTACTTTGTTTGGTGATGCTGACCAGACGACTGCCCATAACTGTCTGTGTATAGCGCTGTCACTGGAATGTTCTCTACCACATTTGTATTTTGATAAGAGAATTGTTCATTTTGCCTACTCAGTGGGCTGTCATGAGCACGCTCCTGCCGGGCTCGTTGCTGCATTGCCTGTATGTGTGTTGGGGATGTTGGGTAATTTTTCTTCATGGGTGATATCTTGTCATGGGCAGGGCTTCCATTGGACTGCATACTGTTGGGAGGCGTGGGAATGGAGACGGGTATACTATGTGGTGATGTGGCCTGTGGCAGTGTATGAGGATTGTGAGGTGGTGTTGGAAGTGGCCCCACATTGGGGTTGTGAGGTGGTGTGGGCAGGGGCCCCCCATGGGGGTTTTGCATGTGGCCCTGGTGCCACAACACCTCTGATTGTTCCATTGCCTGGTCAAACTGGCCACTCCCTAACATATTTCGGTCATGCATTACCCCCTGGGGCAGGGCAAGGTTGTACGCTTTAGTACCGTACATACTGTCATAGGACGGCGGTGTCCGCTCATACCCCTGCGGTGACTCAATAGGGTTTCCGGGGGACACTGTGCCTACTGAAGACCCTTCACTATTGCGAGGCACACGATTACTGTTAGCACTTTTTGCTGGTTTCTTTTTGGGCCGACTTTTCTTTGTATGTCCATTGGAAACTCCATTAGGAGATATAGGATGGCCCGGACTGCCATTTTTATTTTTCCGTGACTTTGGTTTTGAGTGTTTCTGTGGCATATAATGAAGATGATTTGGTGATGTTGGCATACCATGCATTGACACATTTGGACTGTTTACAGGGTATTCGTCCAGAAGCTGTAGAATATCCTGATGGAGACGCTCACTAGCTATGTCTTTTGGAAGTCTGTCCATATGATCTGTTATATCACGATTTGCGAAATGATCCAAAAGAATCTTGGCTGTTTCAAAACTTCCTTCCTTTGCTGCTAAGAACAGTGGAGTTTCATCCTGGAAAAAAACCCAATAAAAGCATTAACAAATTAATTGATTAACAAGAATTCATCTAAATTTGATGAATGTGGCCATGTATTAAAATTTAGCAATGGGCTTAGGTAGTATGCATTCCAGGAAAACTTAATCAAAATCTGATAATGCCTGTCTGGAAATGAATCTGTACCTCAAGGATGCCAACTACAAACAATGTTATCCTCATATGTTTTCTGCATGACACAAAAAATGTATCTTACAAATAATAATACAGAATATAAATTCCACTAAAAACAGTAAAATGTTTAAGTGAGCTATTGCCATACGACTGTTTGGTAGAAGCCATTTGAATGGGTTGATGGTGTACCTTGGCGCTCTGAGCGTCGCGGTTGGCGCCGTGTTGTAACAACACTTGTGCAGCGTTGGCGTTGTTGACTGCTGCGGCCCAGTGTAACGCTGTCTTACCTAAAAATAAAAACAGATTACATTGAGTGTACATTGTTAAGATGACTCTGTAGTTACATACAAAAACTGTGTGACTCTGTTACTACATATGTAAGTAATAAGTCTCCAGGATTACAGAACGTAGCTGCTTGACTTCCGAGCTTCATACAAAAGCTATGTAACTCCAAATATAGATAAGCTGTGTGACTCCAAAGTTACATAGATAAGCTGTGTGACTTCGATAATGCCTGTAATTCACACTATATAGATATAAGCTGTGAAACGATCAACGTCCGTGTAAATATAAAATCACTTATGAAGGTTTTCTACTTGATGGTTTTAATTGTTTAAGAAAAATGAAAAATAACAACAGTACACTTACCATATTCATCTGAGGCATTAATATCAGCCTCAGCGTTAATGAGTTCCTCTACCATGCCCTCGGTTGCAAGACGTACAGCCAAGATCATGGGCGTTGTGCCATCATTCATCTTAGCATTAAGGTGGGTGGAGCGGTTACGTAATAAAATCTACAATAGAGATGCAATAGAGAAATGTTATTCGCTGATCTAAATATACCAAAAATACCAACAACAATTTAATTATTTTGGGTATTGTTTTTCAGGTATCTCTGTCGATTTCTTATTTACAGTGGAAAATAGCAGCACATACCTGGAAAACACCCTGAGCATCAGCAGCTACAGCAGCATGAAGTGGGCGTCGCCCCGTGCTATCTTCTGAGTTGGGGTCAGCTCCAGCATCTAATAAAACTTTTGCAGCATCTGCCCTTGCATACCTAGCTGCTAAGTGCAATGACGTCTCTCCTGCAAAGGATAAAAGACAGGAAATAATAATTATTGCTCTATAAACCAACAACAAGTCTCCATTAATATAAAATTGTCTCTTACTAGCTCTCTACTTGCCCTACAGTATACACTTATGAAATAGATGGTTTGCATAATATCATAAGGCATTGGACATATTTGATTTAAATAACCCTCCCCCGATTTCTTTGCTGTAGCCTCACCTGTGCGGTCAGTCTGGGCATTGATTGCAGCACCTTGCATAAGTAACCCTGTGATAATATCAACGGAGCGATCCTCTGAATCGCCACTCTCTCCAGATCCTGATCCACTCGAGTCATCATCTACACCTGAGTCCAGACCCCCGCCACGAAACGATGCGAGCATGAGTGGGGTGAAGCCATCAGGACCACGCACGTCCACATCCTTAACTCCACTATGGTCCTCTGGAGGGGTCAAGGCCATATCATTGGGGATGTTAGCGGCTGTCAGGTGTTGCTGGGTCCAGGGACGCATGTCTGAGGCTCGGTCATACTCCGAATCTTCCTGCTCAAGCTGAAAACCCATTACATACTGTACAACGCAAGCCAACCTATTGCTACAAATCAGTGTAACATAAGCCAGGATTTATTACGACAATATCCTCTGTGAAGTTGTCGAACAAAACAACAGGCTTCCAACAATATCAAACCTCAAAACAAATCTACTTTCTGTATAAACAGCTATTAGCATAAAACGCGTAACAAAATACACTATATAATATACAAGACATTATATTATATATGATTACAAAAAAAATAAAAAATTAGTGAGCAAGTCCTGCATAACCAGCTATGAATTTATTAGTAACATAGTTCTAATTATTTCTAGAGTTCCAACTGTAATTTTATGGCGATATAAAGCGTATTATTGTTTTTTGCATCAAATCTACACTGTCCCAAGCAGGGAATGTTAAATCTGTACTTACCTTGACCCGTTTGGTCTTGGGTGACTGGTCATCTGTGTCCCAAGGGGGTGAGTTGCAGCCATGGTGGTCAAGTCCATCGCATAGTCCCTTCATATTCCTGTTAAATAGTGTATATCTTATCACATCTGACAACCTAAATCATACATTTACCAGCAAAGTATATTATATAACAATTCTCAACTCTTATAAATAAACTCAGTTGTTTTGAAAAGAAAGCTAAGTTACTCACTTTCCCTCCTCGCCATCAGGAACTCTGCGTTTGGAGGAGTTGGTTGTGTCCTTTTGGGTACTGCTAGCGGTTGTGAAGAATCCTTCTGGGAACCAAGTGTTACCAGAGGCTCTCTTTCTGGACAGCACGACGACGACGACAAAGGTAAGGATAAGCAATGTACAACCTGCACCAAGAGCAGGTCCAAGAAAGCTGCTTTCATCGGGTGGCTGTTGTGTAGGGCCAGGGGTTCGTTCAAGAACTGCAACACACAATGATATAGTTTTGAATGGCTACCCCTTTTGGTGAGTTTATGTATTATTAAATGTTTTCGACCTGACTGAGGACTGGGGCTGGTTAGATACCTGACATTTTACTTCAGAGACACCTACTCACTGTGTAACATATTCATGAGTACATATAATCCCTTGTTCTGTTGCCCCCATGACAACTATGAAAGTAGCTATACAGCAAAAGTTTCATGTTACCAAATAAGAGCTTGAGTGTCACTTACCTTGTACCTGGCGGATGGGTACCAGTGGGGTCCAGCCATTCTGTATGGAGGCTACGAGCACCTCTGCTGCAGTATCCACAGAGCTGAGACAGTTCTTGGCCAGACACAGACTGCGATCCAGCTCTAAGTGTACTTCACTCCTGTAAAACAAGCCCTAAATTAGATCACTTTTAACACAATAAAGTATTGCGAGAAATCAATATTCCCGTTTCCAGACAAACTTTGGTATACAAAATGGACATAGGGGCAATAGCTCTATACAAGTGGGGCACAAAACCTTATTTCAGAATGCGACACTCTGCCATCTCACGAGGAAAAAAAATATTGGCAATTGTAGGTGGTGACCAAGAGGTTTAAATATATGTTCCGGACACAGTGTCAAACAGAAGGACAGAAGGAGTGCACACCTGTACTGGTTCCCTCTCGTAAAACACTGATGTGAGATCATTATCATCACCAAGACAATTATCAAATCAAACATGCCTCAATTAGACAAAGATCACTCTAAATAAGCATAATTAAGACCCTGATCACATCAACAAGCCTCCACCACTTAGATATTGAACACAGGTATTCACCATTAAAATATTATCATATAGTAAGGATAAACCTATAGACGTCACATATCCTGTATCTGGTAGGACAGAGGAAATGTAAGAATCTATCGTTAGAATTAAATTTCTTTGCATATCAACATTATATATCTGGTATGGAGGTTGACATTTCAATGTATGACCTACCCAATATATTCATCATCAGGAACGGACCGCAGTGAACGCATCAATGCATATCTCTTTGCTCGAGAGAATGTAGTGTCTGCTTTAGGTTTCCATGGATACACCATTTTCTCTCCAGTTTCTGACAACTTTATTTTGACAATTATCTGGAGAAGCTGTCCCAGAATTCTCAAGAATTTTGATGAGTATTGAAGAAATTCTTCAGGCGTCTTCATGACAATGAGTACCATTGTTCCTGGAAGGATTTTTGGTTTCTTACTGCAGTCTCCGCCATCCCAGTTGCAGGCTGTAGTGTTACAGCCGGTATCACAATGTCCGTTCTTGTAGTGTTTTTCACAGTACAGATTGTAGCTGGGGTTGCAGGGCTCCTTCACATTGCAGTCCCCACCATCAAACAGACAGTCTGGATTGTTACAACCCGGGTCACACTGCGAGTTATTGTAGGCATTGTAGCAGGCCACACCATTGCGTGGCTGTGAACACCTTTGCCACAACTTCAGGAAACCTAACGAACAGTCACCACCGTCATATTCGCAGTCCACAATAGCACACTCTTTCTGCAAAAGTCAATTAGGTTTAAGTTAAGGCTTTACAAAGTAATGTAAGACAAGAATAACTTAAACTGAGCGAAAAAGTTTATTTTCAAGAATTAACTGCAACTGAGCGAAAAAGTTTATTTTCAAGAATTAACTGCAACTGAGCGAAAAAGTATATTATTTTTCTTTCAAAATTTCAATAATGTGCAAATAAAAGGAATGCCGGAGCAAATCTTTGATACATACATCACATATTCCATCACCAGCTTTAGCAGCACACTCCGCCATTGGACAGGAGGAAGAGCCCCCATCAGGTGTGGGCGTGGTAATGGGGCTGGTCCCAATGCCTCCAGGGGATGAAGGGTCGTAAACATGACAATTGACTCCAGTGTAGCGGACAGGACAGTCACACTCGTAGCGACCTGTTAAATACATCATACACATTATACACCAATTGAAGAATATATCATTTTTTTTATCAAGTAATGAAGCATACATATCTGATAATAAGTATATGGGTACTTCATAGTGAAAGTGCTCTTTTGTTGGTGCTAGGACACTTGTAGAACCTAAATGTAGCCTCCGTAGTAACCATTAGGGTGCACTAGCAACCATAATCAGGCAATATCTTTTTTCTTCATTCAAAGTCACATGATGTACTTAAACCATTAACACTTTTTGTTGAGGGAACTATGGTCTTGGAGTGTTGTATCAGGATTAAATGTAGCAGGTAGTACTTAAGGCCTGCACACTTTTTGTTGAGGGAACTATGGTCTTGGAGTGTTGTATCAGGATTAAATGTAGCAGGTAGTACCTAAGGCCTGAACACTTTTTACTTCTAAACAACACTGTAGTTTCCTTAACAAATGACACTAATCACCAGAAGTCTACACCAGTTTATAAAAAAACCCATTAATCTATGTAACACCCACCTGGTCTATCCAGACAGGTTCCTCGCTGACACGGTGATGACACACACTCATCAACCTCATCAATCTCGCATCGGTCGCCAGTCACTCCTTGTTCACACATGCAGTCAAAGCCATGAGTACCAGGTATACAAATACCGTTGTTTTGACATGGAGAGCTTGTACAGGCACTCAGCTCACATGCGTCTCCAAAGTAGCCCTATCACGTAGAGACAAGTTATCATCAGCTTCAACCAAATCTCAATGCACATTGAATGTTTGTTTGTTTTGTTCTTATACACCAATATGCATTACCCTGGACAGGCAGCTCTTACATGAGAATATTTAAAACAGATTTTGCATAATTGAAAAGTTGAATGTATCACATCTTTTAGAATTCACAACTTTATATACCCAGTATATTTATAATACCATTAAATTTGGAATATAATGAGAAGGTTTAAGATATATTTATCCAAAGATTAATTAATGTGTGTGAAAAATATAACCTACCCCAGTACATGCACATTGGTAGCTATGCTGTGCCTTTGTGCAGGTTCCTCCATTCTGACAGGGATTGGGCATGCAGAAGTTCATTGGCTGAGCGCAGTGTCGCCCAGTGTAGCCTGGCTTACAGTCGCAGCGGTAGTCGTTGTTTAGCTGGACACAGCTGAAGGTTCCAACGGGATCACAAGGCCTTTGTGTCTGACATTCGTCCACATCACCTTCACAATGCTCACCAACAAATCCTTGGGGACATATGCATTCGAAGCCACTGACCTTGTCCACACAGGTTCCATTGTGATGGCATGCTCCCGTGTAGCAGTCCTCCTCGTTATACTGACACAGCAAGCCTCGGGTGCCGCGTGGACAAGAGCACTTGAAGTCTGCAATCAGATCGTGACATGTACCACCATTGGCACACGGATTGCAGACACAGTCGTTTATATTCACCTCACAGTTAACACCCATAAAGCCATTTGGACAGGTGCATTTGTAGTACCCCACATGGTCATGGCATGACCCACCATTTTGGCAGAGCGCCGATGAACATTCGTCAATATCATCTTCACAGTAGCTGCCATCGTAACCTGGGCTACATTTACACCTGTGGCTATTATTTACGTTGACACAGTTACCTCCATTTTCGCAAAGATCTGATTCAGGGACACCTGAAACATGTAAACATGAAAATATTAAAGCACCTTAATTGATTAAACAAAATTAACTCATATCTCAGAATTCTAATTTAGTCACAGCATCATATGGAAGTTTCAAGTACAGAAACATGTGTGTAACTAGTACTGACCTTTTATGCTGGCTGCAGCGCGACAAGTGACGGCACTGATATCACACCTTGCTCCATTCCAGCCTGGCAGACATGTACACTTGTACATGTGTGCCTCCTGTGAACAGGTGGCGCCATTCCTACATGGGTTGTCGGTGCACCAGTCAACAAAAGCCTCACAACGAGGTCCTGTCATGCCATAGGGGCAGTAGCACTTGAAGGCCGAGCCCTGGTTATCACAGGTGCCACCGTCCATACAGGGGTTGGAATCGCAAGGGTTGATGCGATGTTGACAGTTGGAGCCGGTGTAACCTGGTTCACACATACACTTGTAGTCATTGATGCCATCAATGCAGTGACCACCATGTAGACAGGAGCTAAAAATACAATCATACGTCATATTTCAAGGAGTTGTAAGAGGACAGAAAAGGCACAATTCTTGTTAATCTACGGCCTGCACATACTTATGTAATTTGGCTTTATTTGCTGATTAAACTGGAAATTTTGAGCTATATAAAAAAATGAGCGGCGGTAGTCGTAGAAGAATACTTTTAAATATGAGACATACCTGGATGTACAGTCATCGTCGTTGTTCTGACAGTGGACACCACTAAATCCTGCACGACAGGAGCACACATAGGAGTCAACATAATCGGTGCAAACGGCCTGGTTTTGACAAGGGTTGGAATTACACTCATTGATGTCTATCTCACAATTGGTGCCGGTATAGCCCTTACGACACACACAAGTGTATTCGTTAGTCTTGTCAAAGCATGTGCCACCATTCATACATGGGTCCGGGAGGCAATCATCGTGGTCGAGCTCGCAGTACTTCCCCTCAAAACCCACACGACAAGTACAGTTGAAGGAACCCATGGTATTGGTACAGTAACCATTAGCACAAGGCGAGTGTTCGCACTCGTTAACATCCTGGTGGCAGTAACGACCTGGGGACAGTATAAATAGCAGTGAGATGGTGACATCAGTCATTCAATCGTTTATAAGTAGATCTCATTGATTCTGAAACAATGCTGTACCTGACATTCCCTAAGACTAGTATAAGTTCTTTTTGCAAGATCTAAAGCAATCAATGATTTGGAATGCAATGGATACATCATCTCCAGAGAAGATACAGAGCAGGAACAGTATCCTTGATAAATGGGCTAAGTATTTCATATACATTTTTTACTAATTGTATATGTATATTTAAATTTTACTATATATGGCTTTTTAGCTAAAAATTAATCTGTCAAGTACTCAGCAGGATCAAGTGCTATATAAATGGGTATTTTTATCATTAATATGATTTCCTTTCCAAGGCAGTCATACTTATATCTTTCAATAGACAGTCTTGTTGGACTGAATGTGTAAAACTAACTAAAAGCTTACCCGTGTAGCCGGGTTGACAGCTACATGAGAAGTCGTTGTAGTCATAGTCGTTGGTACATGTGGCATGGTTGGTACAGGGGCTGGAGCTGCAGGGATCCATTTTCTGGTCACAGTTGGTGCCAGTCCAGGGTACCTGACAGTGACATTGATAGCTGTTGGCCAGGTCAATACAGCTACCGTGAACACATGGGTTACTGCGACACTCATCAATGTTTATCTCACAGTTGATACCTGTTAAACAGATCAGTGATCACGTCTAAGCTCTGCATATATATAAGCTTCATAAGGACTGTAAATATTAGAAATTAATCTGTTTGTTATTGTCAATCCAAATTTTCTTCAAAACTGAATTTTTCAAAACGATTAGTTATTTCGAAGAGATTGAAATTCCAGATGAGATCAAGAAATCCTTTCTCTTAAAGATATCATTCAGAAGTTAATTAAGTAATTAAAAAAACAAACTTTGTAAGCATACTTTATAAGCACACATCATAGTTAACAAATACATTTCTATGTAACAGCCTTCTTCATATGACTCGGGCTGTTGTAAGGACACTTCCCCCAAACCTCAACCAAAAAAAAAAAAAATCTCAAATGCAGAGATGCGTGGTGCGTACCTGTGTAACCGGCCAGGCATTGACAGGTGTAGTCGCCGAGGAGTTTCAAACATGTACCACGATGCTGACATGGATTGGACTGGCAGTAATTCTTCTGCGACTCACATCGCGCTCCCTCATACCCATCAGGACACAAACAGTCAAACCTAAAAGAGAAAGAGTAAGACACCTTCAGAGAGTTGTCTCCCTTTAAACCATCAGGGTTTCTTGCTTCTAATTTTAAAATTGTCACCATCAATATGTTTCTGTCTATGTTGTCCATGTTATTTTACCCAGATAATATAGGCATGAAAATGGCTTAAAACCTTTAAACATGTCCAGGATTATGTTTGTTAGGGTTTCATGTTCTTTCTTAGGTCACGTGATTTTGTTGGGGTTTCATGTTTTTATACCTGTTGACACCATCCTTGCATCGACCGCCATGGAGACAGGGGCTACTGTTGCACTCGTCTATATTTGACAAACACTGCTCATCATAGTAACCTGCTGGGCAGTTACAGTGAAACCCGTTTATACCATCCACACACTTGCCCGAGTTGTGGCAGGGGTTGGAGGCACACTCGTCAATGTTAGTCTCACAGTTCTTCCCTGTACAAGTACAAATCAAATAGATTAGAATTCAGCAGACAAAATGCAACCAAGGTATCAAATATAACCCCAAATGTAAGATCAGTGTAAACTAACCACTGGATTATTGCTTATGTGACAAATTTATGATTCTATTAAATCAGGCATATGTCAATACTATGAGCTAGAAAAGGTTGTATAAATCAAGAAATGAATACACAAAATTCCTAATAAGGTGGGGAGGTTGGCATGCCTTATCCAAAAGGGAGGAACAAAGTGAAATATAAACGAAGGCTTTGTCGTTATGGTAATAAATATTGCACTGATGATGGAAATTGGTCTTGCTGTGTACATGTATGTCTATTCGTCTAAGTGTACTTATCTATAGCTAAGCTAATAATTAACTTGAATATGGGCACTGCTAGTAAATTTGAAAGAAACTAGGTGAACAATTAGCTTCAAAGTGAACTTGCATATTTTATCCTGAAACTATTGTGTTTAGATTTAATTAAACCACTGATGAAGGTGGAGGTATGTGAGGGTAGGTTAATAAATATACATCTTCATTTTCCAATTCTATTACATCATCTGTACATTTCTGATAAATAGATCCACACTTACTTATATATCAAGCGACAAATCACCAAATTACAAATCACAGGAATTAACAAGTGGTAGAACAAGTGCAATCAGTTATCCTGCTGTCTCTATCACCAAACAGGTGTAATAACTACAGGTATGTATAAGTTATTCCAAATCCTCCCTCCTCCTCTTTCCTAATTGAACTCAAATCTCAGACAAGTCTGTGTTGTACCTGATGCCCTTTGCAGTGACACCTGAAGCACCTGATGTTTTTATAAAGGAGGGATGTTTACCTGTATAGCCTGGTTCACAGGTACAGGAGTAGGAGTTGATGCCATCCTGGCAGATTCCGTCGTTTAAACAGGGGTTGTTAGCACATTCATTGTGATTCTTCTCACAGTTCAGACCTGGAAACATAACGTGTGAAAAGCCATCAACAAATTATCTAATAATTTCATCACTCTGTTTTAAGGAGCATTAACGTTTGCTGGGAAAACAATTTTTCTTTCATTTCGATATTATTTTATCAAATAAAAGTAGCATTAAGCTAAGGAGTAAACTTAAGTGTTATTTCTTTGTTGGGGACGCAGAGATTTAGAAATTATACAATTATAAACATGCAATTTCAGTTCACAAAGAAAATGTTTTCAATTTTAAATAACACATAACTTTCAAATCTAATCTTTACCTAATCATAAGCATTGAAAAGTTCCTTAAATCGCCTTGTTAATCAGGATTTGGATAGGCTAAATGTCTGCAGTTAAAATGGTATGGTAAAATTGAATCACTGGTCTAAATATGTAATGTAGACTGGCTTTGATACTGTGTGACAGCCAAATGCCATTATCCGCCCTTTGTGTATAATCGGGGATATACATAGATGACCCTTTGTGTATGATCGGGGATATACATAGATGAAATGCAGCACTAATCCTCTCAAGCTCTTGTGTAATTAAAAGTTTCTAACATTTGATTCTCTCTAAAAAACATTACAAGCATTGAGATTACTGAACATTTCTCTAAAAATCTTCAATTTTTTTAATTTGAAAATCCTGTATATTATTTAAGAAATTTTAGAATTGAGTTTGAATCTTCAGTAAACTAATGGGTAAAGAAAATGTAGAGAATATGATATTTTTTGATAATCTACATACACTGTTAAATGAGTCATTTATTTCAAAAAACATTCCACATCTTTAACGAGAGATGAAAAGAGATCCGAGATAAATCAGTGCCCTATCTCAAGCCTTTCACTGATCATCCCACCTTGATGAATCATCCTCTATTGTCATACCAATGTTCTTGGCAATTTCTTGTCAATATTTTCTGTTAATTAGTGTTCCATTTGATGATTTTATGTCAACAGTCAGATAATATTCATTAAAATATACAGGCTATGTACGACAGCTTCCACTCTCTACCAAAGAAGCCACGGTCATCTTTATTTAGGTAATAAACAGTCTTGGTCGTGGGAAAGCTCTGTATGTGCTTCTTTCTCGATTTTTCACATCAAATCAAAATCCAAAATATTTAAGTCCACTTTATACGACTAATCTTGGTATCAGGTTTGACTTTGAGAGTTTTAACAACCAAACAAAGGCTACAATCAGGATAATATTACTTTTTTTCAATCTTTTAAATTTTAATCCCTGAGGCAAGTTAGTGAGTTGTAGCATTGTGACAATGGGTTCTACCTACCAATAGGTAGAATTATAGGCGGGGATTAGGGCAATTTGTCGTGTTATCTCACTCGTCGGTGGTGACTCACCTTGTACCTCCTACCTGGGACGACCCAGTTCTACCTCAGTCATGCTCCATCGAGCACATATCTGACTAAGGTACGGGGACATTTAAGTATGAGGGTTCAGTACCTGTTACCTTACTGTGACACAATTTCACATCTACTTCATAAATTACTTTCTTTTCTAACCCCAGGTAATCGAGTATTTACAATCGATGCAAGTGCAGCACATCTAAACATGGACAGAACCACCCCATTTTCTGTTAGCGTTATATTTTACTGTTAGTAAAAGGGTACACTATGTATGATGGGACACAGAACAGCATCAATACTTAAATCACAACTTTTGGAAAAAATGTAGAAAAATTATTGTGTTCTTGATAAAACATATACAGGAGATGACAAATTAACGCATGCTTTTTTTATTTATGTTAAGATAACTTGTAAACCCATCCAGTGTCCGTATCATACATCTACTGCCTGCCCTTAGAAAACCTTTAAAACTTCTCACTGACAATCTAACTCTGATAATGACCTTGACCTCAATTAATCATCAAATCATTGTCATAGAATATAAAATAACTTATAAAAATATTGGACTACGGTGCATTCTTTGTTTTATATTTGTTTCAGTTTTACACTGCCTGGAGACATAGAGAAGGATGACCAGACTAACAGTCCTACCGACGCCACAACAAACACTATCTACAGCAACCAAAAACCCTCACCCCTTCATCTGCCATTTTAAAATAAATCTACTTTTTTTATGCTGTAATTATATCTGATTTTCATTTTGACAAATTGACTTCAAAGTACGTTGGGTCATAAATATGTCTCATTTTGGACTGTATAACAATTACTAAGTAAACATCTGCAATGAAATGTAATTGGGGGTGGCAATAGTGTTCAAGGATGACTGAAATGATTTTATAATCGAGTAAGATAAGACTGAATAAGTGCATGATTTACAAACCGGTGGTATAAAAGGTAGGCTATATCTGTATCTGCTGCTATCTACAGTACAACATTCTCACCGTCTGTTAGATCACCCCAGCCATAAACACAGATAAATTACATTCATGCATGAATAAAACATGATTTTGTGCCTATGTAACATGTGTTTATCCATCCATGAATCTTTGGGTGGGAACCTTACACTAAAGCGGATTTCTCATCTTTTAATTACCAATACCTGTGTGAAGGTATGATATAGGTACTCACAAGGTCGCAGATGACACCGATTAACTCTTAACGACAGGTGTTACTATTGTTAATTTCTAAGATAAAATGTAAGCATTATCCTATGTAACTTCAAACGAATTCCAAATGATTTTGTCATCACCATAATGAGACTTGCTGTGTGTTGTCATCACATAATGAGACTTTCTGTGTTGTCATCACATAATGAGACTTGCTGTGTGTTGTCATCATCACCATAATTAGACTTGCTGTGTGTACTGTTTGTGACATTTTGCCATTGTGAAGATGACTTTCTCCTCTCCTGAAGACCAACCTTGTACCCCTATCTACTGTAATACTTTGAACTGCTGTTGGGACCAATACTTTGAGATGCTACTTACCAAAGTATGACTTAAAACCTGAAAAATGTATTTATATCCTCGACATACATATCAATGTAGTTTTTACTGACAACTTACAAAGTAATTAATATGGGTTGTTAGCATGGCATGTTTACCTGAGGTTCCCAGTGGACACTGGCAATCGTAACCGCCACCATCTCGCAGTTGTACACATGTTCCACCATATTGACATGGGGATGCCTCACACTCATCAATGTCCATATCACAGTGCTTGCCAGTGTATCCACGGTAACAGTCACACCGATAGCTGCCTTGGAGATCCACACAGTTACCTTGGTGACAATTGATGCCAGCACACTCATCAATATCATTTTCACATCGATCCCCAGTGAATCCTGACAAACAAAAGGTTGAAAGGTCAAATTATCATAACTTAAAACATCACTGTTAACTTCTTAACTCGTAGTAAAGTATGGAAACAAGTCAAAAATGTCAAAAATCTTATAAAATGGTTTGCATTCTATTTACTTTGGAAATGTTTGGAGCATGAAAGGTTTCGGGTATAGAATACAAGAGTTTTGTTGAACAGGCAATGAGGGTAGCATCACATACATCAGTACACAGTTGTCAATCAGTAAAGCAATCAAGTATCATCACACAGTGGTAGAAATCATACATAGCATTCACATGGTCAAATCAAACAATCTTCAAATTATCTAGAACAGTAAAAGACAAAACACATCAATATTAAACAATCGTTGAACAATTGGCAGGAAATATGGGACTGTTTTGTAGCAATATATGATTATATAAAGGGCATGATGTAATGATATACATTGACTAAAAAGGGATTAAAAAAATAACATTTCCACAGGATACTGTTTTGCACAGTGCTTGAATGGTCCATACAACTAGAGAGGAGACTGTTTTGGTGGAGGAACCACTAGTAAACAATTTAATCATTTTTAGGGGGAGACAGGAAGAGGGGAGGGGAACACAGTGTGGGTGGTTACCATGCAAACAGTTGCAGATATATCCGTCAATGGTGTCATTACAAATAGCGCCGTTTACACAAGGGTTACTCAGGCATTCGTCTATGTTGAGGCTGCAGGTAGTGCCGGTAAAACCTGGGTACAGAAGGACAGGCAAGATTGTATCTCTGTACATAGCCATCATTACACCATGGTAACATACAAAATCATCAAGTACCTGAGGTACTCATCCATGTTATACTAAAATACAAATTTCTTCTCAATCATATATTTATATAAAGAGATTATATGTATTAAACACTTGTAAGAATTATCATTTTAATGTGATGTTTGATTTCAAGTTGTATTATCTATATATAAATATGTAACATATATAAAGACAACTATTGAACAGATCTTAAAAAAATAGTTTCAAATATCATTATCCTTCATGATAACAAGAAGTTAACGTTTGTTTTGGAGTTGGCTGGTGTCAGATGGGCTATCCGATGGCTTAGAGGTGAAGAACCAATCCAAACCTACCTGCTGGACAGAAGCAACGGAACTTGTTGATCTGGTCCTCACAAGTACCACCGTTACGACATGGGTCTGTGGCGCATTCGTCAATCTCCACCTCACACATGGAGCCAGCATATCCTGTTACAAATATAACCACATCCTCCATATCACATCTACATACATCAAAACCTAGACATAGCTCAGTGTAAATCTTCATATAAAATAATAACAAACTAGTATACTAATTCAAACGGTTTTATATGACCATTATCCAAGGAAAACAGTTCCTTAAACATTTTTTTTTGTAGCTTGAAATGAACATTAAGACCAGAATATTTTCAGCATTTTCTTCATTAAACAACACCAAATTGAAATTGGTGCAATATTGGACAATCGTGATACATACTATTTTGTTTATCATGTAATTTCTACAGTTGTGATAAATCTAAGGCATTTGATTGGTTTAGACTGTACTATGTTAATCCCACCTCTAACCCACACGTAACCCCCCTACACAGATATAGTTACAAAAGGTCTGTACTAACCCCCCTACACAGATATAGTTACAAAAGGTCTGTATGCCACTGCTATAGCTATGGGGTGTTGGGAAAACGACACCTATACGGATACTTTAAAAGTCAAAAATAATTTGTCACGCAAGCCCTTATCATATTTAGAACACAATCTGTAATTCTATTTCATGCCTTGTTGTGGTTCAATATCAAATTGTTTAATCAGATGAAATTTCCCCTTCCTCCTTTTTAACAGGAGATATAACCTTTTGATACATTCAAAGTGATTTTACTGACTTTCAAATGTTAACAGTTCTTTCAATCTTACAATCTAAATGACTGATATTTGAAATTCACCAATAAATTGATAAAGGTGTCAAAGTTACACACAGAGGTGAAGTTTTATTATTTAAATAATACCTGGTATACTGAGAATTGTGATAGAGTAGTGTCCACGCCCCAGTACCCCTACAACTCTGGTGTGTATGTAACAACATTCCCCGGGCAGATCTTATCACACTTCACTAGCGCTGGGGCTGTTTTCTGCTTTTTTAACTCCAGCCTAAGTATTCCATAGCCGTGGGAACAGACCCCATCACCACAGCAACACAGAAGGGGAAAGCTGTTCTCCCCCTCCCACCCTCCTAACACAGCAGGTCTCACCACTGTCAGAGTATTTATTTCTAATTTCAAAAACATTACTTATAGAATATGATTTGCTGAGTTTGACTGCCACATGTTAGCTGTGACCCCCTCCCCTGTCCCCCTCCCCTGTCCCTCCTATCTGGACCCACCTGATCCTTTCAACTGTGGGAACTTGGCCTTATCATCAAATCAGTGAAATGTAATTAACATTATATAACCATACTTGTATAAAGATTCGTTTTATCTTTAGCTTTTCCCCCACTTTGAATTTCTTTCTGTTGTTAAGTCTTGGTAGACATTATAAAGTATATGTCACGTCTGTTGTAAGTCTTGGTAGACATTATAAAGTATATGTCACGTCTGTTGTAAGTCTGGGTAGACATTATAAAGTATATGTCACGTCTGTTGGTAAGTCTGGGTAGACATTATAAAGTATATGTCACGTCTGTTGTAAGTCTTGGTAGACATTATAAAGTATATGTCACGTCTGTTGGTAAGTCTTGGTAGACATTATAAAGTATATGTCACGTCTGTTAAGTCTTGGTAGACATTATAAAGTATATGTCACGTCTGTTCAGTTTGATTTTACTTATCATGTTGTCCCGTCACTAAATATTCAAATGGGAAAAATATCAAGTTTATATATATACCATATTGTGTGATGTTTTTAACACATTTCCATCGCTTCAATATAGGTTATCAAATATGGTAGATTATTTCTACACTTACTTCATTATTCCTCATAATACCAACCTTGTTATAGCTTATCAAACGAAACAGAGCATGATTTTATCAATTTCTTTTAAAAAAGAAAGTAAATTTAAAGACATTTTATTTATCAAACAAGTTATTTGTTTAAAACAAAGAGCACTGTGCTCTGTGATGTCCTACTGACGAAGTAATTCTGCATCCCCCTGCACCACACACACTGGGTACCCAGTCTTACCTATACATGTTTTATGATAAATTACTTACAAAAACTGATGCAATGAATTGCAATGTGTACACAGTCTACTGAGGTTTTTCACCTTCTATGCCAAATAAGCTCAAACAACCAATGTTATATTGACATATTTAAACATAGCTTGCCTATTTCACCTATGCCATTTAAATCTGGAATCATCCATGATTCCCCCCCCCCCCCCTCCTTACACTAATGTATTAATCACTTGGTATCGCTCTATCAAATAAAACAGATACAGACAGAGGTGAAGATTTCAAACAAATGATATCCATTCCACTGTTTTTTAACGCTTAACTTTAAATTTCACATTTGGATGGTTTCTGGATTTTAGAGTTCAAAATTCCAATGGATAGATTCGTTTCATGGCGCTTTGACATGCAATGGTGTTGAGTAAGACAATGGTGTTGGTTGTCCCTCTCCACGTCACACCCGATTACTCCCCTTTGTGGAGCCGGTACCACCTATCTCGGAATCAGACCCGCTCCTTCTATAGTTACACCCAAAATCAGAAATAAGACATTGAAAACAGGGCCAACTTCACCATAGTGATGTTGTTAAATGAAAACCACATGTTTTACTAAACAACTGACTTTCTGGTAAACATCAGGGTTTACGTGGCTTGTATCTTTTACCAGTTTTAAATTTTCGTGATTTTCGAATTGAATCAAAAGCATTTGATTAAATGTCAGAATCTCATAAAGAAAATGTAAAGAACTACTGACCACAAGTGTGAGTTCTACTAAGGAAGGGAATGGTCGGTTTATTTCTTATACTGAACAGACTCTCGTTACCTTATCATATGAATTGGGACACTCACTTCAGTACCACAGGAAACTTTTCCCTGTGTATGTACTTTTATGCATTTTCGTGTGGAGTTGTGAATATTAAGTAAAATATATTTTTATTGTTTACCTTTGACCTTCGAAGCTTTCAATTGATCAATTACAAACGCCAATGACTTTAAGCGATGAAACAAATTACCAATAAACATTTAATACCAATGCTAACTATCTATTTCTTAAATATGAAGTGGTTTATTGAAATTAAATGTACAAGACTTCTTAAAAGTTGCAGACAAGAACAATGAGACATGAGTTATGGATGATAACCACTGTCAAACCACCACAACAAAACCCCATACAGATGTGCAACTGTTACCGATATATAGGTACATACAGGGATACAACGACAAAACCCCATACAGATGTGCAACTGTTACCGATATATAGGTACATACAGGGATACAACGACAAAACCCCATACAGATGTGCAACTGTTACCGATATATAGGTACATACAGGGATACAACGACAAAACCCCATACAG
>JAUMHH010204543.1:0-13145 GCA_032359455.1 Chlamys rubida
AACAAAGGTTACTTCGTTATACATGGTGGCTATACACACAGAGATCAAACAAAGCTTACTTCGTTATACATGGTGGCTGTACACACAGAGATCAAACAAAGCTTACTTGGTTATACATGGTGGCTGTACACACAGAGATCAAACAAAGCTTACTTTGTTATACAAGGTGACTGTACACACAGATATCAAACAAAGATTACTTCGTTATACAAGGTGGCTGTACACACACAAATCAAACAAGGCAAGTTTCAGTTACATATGGTGACATTGTTCAAACAGAACTCTAAAAGGCAAATCCCAAGTCATATATGGTAGCAGTGTATACACTCAAAGGGGTGGAACAAAGGAAACTCTGATGATATGCAGCTGACTTACAAAGGTTTAGATGTACCAGGTGCTGGGAATCTCTTCAACCATTTATCGTAGACAGTGACTATACCCTCCCCCGACTCAGAGGAATCGGGGTTTACCACCTAGTCAACAGTCAAATGTTACTTAGTATATATATCAATATCTTTATCAAACATACTTAATTACACAATATATTTATTAGTCATATTTAGCAACACAATATTTGTATCAAACATACTTAGTTACACATGAAATCTATTTGTCTTATTAAGGAACACATTTTTACCATACTTATTTACACAACATATTCATTTCTCATATCTAATAACACATATTTATCAAACATAATAATTACACATTGTATTTATTTCTAATATTTAGTAAAAAAAATCTTATATTACTAAGTCATATTTAGAAACACATTATCTTTATCAAACATACTCATTTACACATCATATTCATTACTCATATTTGGTAACATATCTTTAGCAAACATACTTATTTACACATTATATTTATTTTTCAAATTTTTACTCAGTTACCTATGATTTCTAATAAAACTAAGACAAGTGAAAAACGAAATAGTTTTCAAAGGAAAATCATTAGTTATATTCGCTTTATCTGCATACATATGTGTAACTAGTATGGTGACGTGAGTTTTACTACCTTTTTGGTTGCATCATATGTAATAGTGTGCATCAGGGGTGTACCAATGGGTGCGAACGTAGCGTTTCCTGAAAAGTGTCAGAAAACTCTGTTACATTCATACCAACGTGCTTATAGGTGTGAGTCATGATGTCAAATGACGTCATCCGTGACATTCACCATATTCCAGTGCTCACTTTATTAGATGTTTAAAATATTTGACATAAACATTTATAAATGAAATGGTTGTACTCGAAATATATAGTCATGTTAATGACAAGCAGTGTTATATAAGGCAGACATCGTTGTGTAATATAAAGCTTATCTCCAATGGGAGCAAACGTACCTGTCACGGCCACGTCAATGTTGATGTAAGCCAATGATCGAGCGGCAAGGTTTTTCACGTATTGCTGCAGTCAAAATATAAACGGTCTTAGTGGTAATTAAAAACCACGAACAAAATAATAATAATAAAACATTATAAGCTTTTTCAAACTATGAACCGGCCGTTACAAATAATGAATTCATCACCAGGTGTGTTTTCACATTAAATAAATTAAAACTGTAAAGTTAAGGATTTGTTTTACCTAATGTGTCTAATTAAAGAATCGATCATTAGGTTGTAACTATGGAAAAGACAAACAGTGAATACTGAGGTGACAAAAAAAACATAATTCGAAAACGAAAACTAAACGAAAGCTGTAGCGAATTACCAACAAAGGAAAGGTTCATAAGATATAAAAGTCATAAGTATTTTAAGACCATGTGTTCCGGAAGGTTCAGCGTATTTTCATCAACGACAACCGTCTTGTATGTCAAATCCTCATTGTGAGAACCGGGGAAGTGTCAACGAAACACAGCGGGCATAGTAAAACCCGACCTACATGTCACACAAGGAAACAAGGCGACCATACACCTTGTCAATATTCTTCATTAAGCTGCATCGGTAATATCTTACTGAATAGTATAAATGGTAAAACGGACATATCGGTAATATCTTACTGAATAGTATAAATGGTAGAATGGAGCAATTGAAATTGTCTCTTTGAGTAATATAAACAATAATAGAATGGACCTGTTGATATTGTCTTACTAGATACATTGTAGTATAAATGATAATAGAACAGATATACCTCAACCCACTCATAGGATCCAAAGAGCCCGTACTCCTCCGCATCCCAGCTACAGAATATGATAGAGCGTCGCGGCCGCCATCTCCCTGTAGCAATTTATAAACAACGATGTATTAACTTGAAACATTTAAAAATATTTTTGACCATAATGTATATTATATGTATGCTTCAATATCATAATGCAGAAATGTGGTCTCAATGACAAATTGGCATGTATCCAGTTTAACCATGTTGCCTATCACCATAGAGACGTGTACTTACCTCCGACACAGTTACCTTGTTTGAACAGACTGTTCGTACCAGGTGTCAAACACTTAGACGTTACCAAATTTCCCTTACCATCGAGACATGTAGTTACAAGGGTTACATGTACCTTATTTTATCACGTTTCCCTTACCATAGAGACGTGTGGTTACTAGAGGTGCCTTTTTACGTACCCATCGCCATAGATATGAGTAAGTACGTGGATTACCTTCTTTCACCAGGTTCCCCATTACTCTCGAGGCTTCTTTCATGATGGCCGTGGCACTTGAAGGGTCAATGGCGCCAAACACCCATGCGTCTCTGTGATTACCAATCAAAACGTACCTGTCTGTAAGGAAGAATAGGATATAAATAGTAAACTATTGATGTCCAGCTATGTGTTTACGATGTTATTTATCATAATTAATGTCATTGAAATCCTAAAACCATAGATGATGTTTGGAAGACCTTACCTGGTTCTATGGCGCCTCTTATTACTCCGAACACGTTATGGATCCGCCTCATGTAGTTCTGTGTTGAAATAAACATCCGTATTTTCCTGAAAACACATAGTCACATGTACAGTAACAGCCAATTAATCAGCTTCTAATCCAGTATTCCGTCCTTTACTATTTGTTTTTTAGTTCTAGTTTAACAGATATGACATTTAAAGTCAAACATCAACCTGTTAAAGCTAGCTTACATCGCATGCTGTGTATTACTGAAGTACACTGTATAACAACCATTTTTACAAAGCAGAATTGGAATTCTGATTAGGATAGATATGCTCCATAAATTGCTTTAGACTCATATAAATTTAACTCATCTTGTCTTGTACTCGCAAAACTAATATGTACTGCTCTAAATATAGAGCAGTTGAATGAGACGTACCATCCGTCCGTCTGTAATACTCCTCCGAGTCTGTACGTGATGTTTAAACCTCCTTTCCACTGTGGGGGAGCCTCTTCTCCAGACAGCTCTCTGAACACAATAAACCACATTAATGTAAATACAATACCACCCGAGGACAATGTGTTTTGATTGATGTGCTATATGTACTATAATTTTCAATACAATGTAATACTTCTAATGTGGAAAGGCAAATGTTGGTAGATACATAGTAGGTTTCCAGTTCACTAGAGCTTAAATCATATCTGGTACTAATATATCGATATTACATGACATACACGAGCCATCAGAACGTTAACAGACAAAACGTCAGCTCTTTATGAATCACATGTTGGCGACTAACCATATATGACGCACCCTATCAAAATTAATCAGACAAGAAAATTATTGCAAACTTTTACAAAGAGATGCATGTTTTCTCAAAATGGGTTGGTAATTTCTATTCTATCTGGAAAATGTAAAAATGATGTGAGTTTGCAAAATTATAAAGTGGCTGAGAACTTATAATATCTATTGGAATATTTACGAGTGAGTAAAGACACCGAAGATGACAATTTAAGTTTCGACAAACACCTTTTTAGGGGAACATTTACTCAACCTCATTCAAGATGTTGTTTACTGTTTTAGTACATGATACTCCAAAACAAATATACAAATCATGTGTGGTTCCTTCTTTAACAACATAGTATAGATCACATCGAATCAAATGAAAACATACAACACAGGGCAACAAACACAGGTACCGGGTCTTTCAAATATCTCACGAATAACGAATACAGAAATTTAATTTACCGACGTCTGCCTACAGAAAATCGAGAGACGACGTATTAGAATTATACAAGGTACTTCACTGGAAATTCCACTCGGATACTACGAATTATATCCAATTGTGAGAGGGTTTCAATTTCCCGAGGAAATGATTCAATGAAAAAATATTGATGTTTTCTTAAACGGACATGAGAAAAACTCGTTTTAAACCCAGAACATTCAATACATAGAATAGTAGCATGGGCACCAAACAATGAGGAACGTTGAGTTAAAATGGATGAACATTGGAAATACCCGAGTCAAAAAAATATTTTCGCGACATCTTGTGGATTAAACAAGTAGACTAGAGTTCTTGATGAAAATCAAAGAAATAGCTGGGCAGCATAACGATAAAATCGAGAGGTTTGAAGTTTGGTCAATCTCGGCCCGTATTCATGAAACCGTTCTCATGCCCAAACATTGATTTGATGCTCAAGCCTAATTTCATGTTTCGTTTATAAATTAATAATAAAATCTAATTGTGTCGCTAATTTGGAAAAAATCGAAGAAACTTAAGGCCAAATACTGTTTTCAATGTTTATATTTGACTTTTAAATCGTTTGACTTGATTTAAGTGAGTTACAAGAAAGTTAGTTTGAGCACAACATCCGTGCTTGAGCATGAGAACAGTTGCATTAAAACAGGCCCAGATTGTCTTCGATTTTGTCATGACATATTCCGAGGTTAAAGAAGATATGTGTATTGAAGTGGAACCGGTGTTTTGAAGATGGCTTACCTGAGAAGTATCTCTGCCGTGCCGTAACCTACAGGATGGACTGGTATAGTAGGCAGGTCCGCCTCACTGCTGTCCTGTTGGTACCTGTACGCTGTTTCTATAGTGTTGATATTCAATATTAAGGCGAATGGTCAGGCAGAAAAGGAACAAGCATGTATATTCTAATTATCATATACGACAGAACCTCACATCAAATGACATAGGTTATCTGCGATGTAACGACACTTTTCATTGGTTAATGATCATATATTACATGCATTTGACTAATGTTCATGCGCGTGCTTAAACTATTTTTCAACAAACCATGCCCGCGCAACGCCCTTCAAAACAACTACCCTGTATTACATCTATACAAACGTAAACAAGCAAAAAGCGTATGTCTGGTTTCCTTTGTCGGGTGATGGTGTACGAATCAATTTAGTATAAGAAAGTGTTTCTGTTTTACCTACAGATGTACTTATAACTGTCAAGCTCACTTTCGGAACTTACCGTGAAGGTGACCGGAATGTTACAATTGATTGACGTTAGTTTTTAATGTTCATCGTCTGCCGGATTGGGAAACCAAATGACGACTGTAAATGGACGAGCTAAGGTAAAATGATACACCACGAACTTATTTAAGTAATGTCAACTTGACTGAGTATGATGCCTACCTGTAGCAGGGTATCCCCGTGTTAAGGGATCGCCGCTCATCTTTCCCACAGAGCCCCGCTGTACTCCCGACGGAGGAAGCCACCAGTCATCCGGGTACACTTTTGACGTACTTCCGTTTGGTACAACCTCTGCAGGATCCGAGTAAAGAATGATACCGATAGCGCCATATCTAGCGGCCAGTTTGACCTATATAACAGTAAAGAAAACTATATAGAAATCGGAACAAACTAAGCATGCATTTTCCTCTTTTTACACAAAAATATATCTACAGTGGAGAAATTCATAGGAAACAAAACACCTTGTTTTCCATATCTGTCCGCTAAGAACAAAACAGATTTCTCCATACTGGGCTATAACATTCGTGTCCGTCACTATTATATTGATAAGTCTTGTCTGGGTGAATGAGAGTGAAAAAGGTTCTGGCGTGTGTATGAATGTGAGTATGATGAATGACGAATGATTGCTGTTGCTGATATGATGATGATGATGATGATGATGAAGAAGAAGATGAGGATGATGAAGATGATGAGGATGATGTGTGCGAGTTAGTGTGAGTGTTCTTGATGATGAGGATGATGTGTGCGAGTCAGTGTGAGTGTGTCCTTGTGAGTGTCTTTGTCTTATCTGTAATTGCCATAAGTTGTAAAACTTCAGCAAATAAAGAACTTGAACTTGAAACCTATTGTCATACAGTGCTATAACAATCGAACTCGACACAAACCTTGTCGCCCCGGTAGACCTGTCCATACCGGGCTATCACAATGGCGCCGGTGACGTTGACCGAGGTATTGTTTCTCAGCCAGCGGTAGTCCTCCAGCCTCCCGTAGTTCACGTAAACCAGGCGCTCCTGTTGGGCACAATACGGCAGTCATATATATTTAGTAAAAAGCTGATTGGTTAAGCTATGTTTTTATTATCATCTTAATTTCTATTTATTTTCTGTGTAAAAAGTAGCATGCGGGAGATTGTGCATAATTTGCATCCAATTTTCACATTAATTATCAAACTTTCTGAATCGTCCAAAGCAAAAAGTAAAACTAAATAATGTAACAAAGTCTCATAAATCGCATTTTTAAAACAAATCAAAACAAATCAATAGACGCACACGGAATAAGCAATAATAATTATTGTGGCGAGTTAGCCCAACTTGCCTTTTCACTACCGTACGTCAAAGGAACTAATCAAGAAAGCGTCATTTTGCTTTCTTAACGGCGTTCTCTCGCGGCGACAAAGGGACGGCACCACAAAGCGTAATTAATCAGAATAAAATAACTCTTTTCACCTTTCTGCTTAACATGGGAATTGAAACTGGAACATGCTTAAAAGTGTCAACAAGCGAAAACAATGTCTCAACAAGCGACAACGGGTATACCAAACAACAGCTTTAAGACTGTGAACTACATATGAATGTTATATACGTGTATATTGATGACGGGTTATGATTATTCAAGTCCACGAAGCGTCTTCAAACTGTCTCTCAAATTATGATAATTAAAGAAATGGACATCAGGGCCCGTATTCATGAAACTGTTCTCATGCTCAAGCATGGATTCTGTGCTCAAACCAGTTTTCTTGTAACTCACTTAAATCATGTAAAACAATCAAAAAGTCAAATGTAAGCATTGCAAATAGTATTCGGCTTTAAGTCTCTGCAAATTATTTTCAAATCATTGAAAACATAAGATTGTTTTATCAATTTATAACTGAAACACGAAATTAGGCTTGAGCACAAAAAACATGCTTGAGCATGGTTTTCTCTTTCATGAATACGGGCCCAGAACATACGTTGTATAATGTTTCAGTTAAATTGGGAAAATTATAATGATTTTTCCTTTTTCGTAGTGGCAAATTTCTGCTATCGACTCATGAGTAACGAATGATGACAAATCATAAAAGAGGTCAACATAATCTTTGAGGCTGTTGGCATGATCATTGAATACGACGACATATTTTTTTTAACTAATTAAACATATCATCACATTTGCCCGGGATAATTTTTGTCACGTTTGATGCTCGGACATCAGCTAGCCATTTATATTTATACAAAATAGAACAAGGGTAGGTTACTTTGGTTACATATTACATATTTCTGCCATATATTTACGAGTGACGTATGTTGACATATTTCTTTAAAAGTATGTCGAAATAATCGGAGAAAATGTCGACCTACTAGATCAATTATATCGAGTTATACTCGCAGTGTCTGATATATTTTTGTCGAAGTAATTTTCTCGTCAGTTGGTACATTTAACTCCGCTACTGATCGTGATGCATCCTCGATACTCCATGAGTTACGCCCACTTAAGCACTTATAAATCCGGTTATAGTGCCTGGCGACATACGAAACCAAAGAAGATGTATATTGGTGAGCAGACTTTATTGATATCAGTTATTAGTAAATCGATTGGTGTACATAGAGCTCGAAATATATTTATGGTAATATATATAAAAGGAAAATGGCCTATAATTAAAGCCATAATTGGATTAAATATGATATATACACAAATGTACAACACAGAATACACACCGCTGTGATATCCCCGGGAGCAGAGTAGGCATTGAAGGGCGGTACCACACCACTCTTGTTCTCACTCGGGTGTAGGATTGCCTCCCTTAGCGGAGACTGGTACACTATTCCGCCGGTGGCGTTGATCAGCTCTATCCGGTTCATCATGTCGTCATCAGTGACGTTTGGGTAGGACAACAGGACGTCATACGGCGTGACGTAGACCTCGTCCAGTCCCTCCTGTTTCCAGAAGTCGTGTAGCTCCTTAGCCTGGCGGTAGTCAGCGTCAGTCCCCGCGAGATGGGGTAGTTCAGACAGGTCTCTATATAATAGCCAAACGGTGTTCATTGATCAAAAAACTAATTTGATTTTACATCAGTTTTTTATGAGAAACGTCATGGTTGCATATCAATCATTTAGAATCGCCGAGACGTTCGCTTTTTTTCAATGTTAGTTTTACTTAACCTTGCAACCTTGATACTGAACTATTGAACCCATGCCGTGAGGTCTCCGTAATAAGTGTTCCTTTTTTTGTGATACCATAACAGGTTGCGTTTTTTCTCTCTCGCTAAGATACCCTTGTTAAAACTCTCATTTGCTCCCCTCCCCTTCCTTTTGTTAATTTAGTCTGTGTTCAAATGTCACTAGTGTCAGTGACTGTACCATTCCCTTACTGGTCGACTAGAGCTTTATCTTCTTCACAGTGCTCACATTATCCCATTGTCATTGTATACATCTGCATTACTATGGTTTATTCTTGATTTACTGCCAACAACAACATTGAAGAGTTGTCGTTGTCCACTTCTTTTTCTTGTTTTAATGTGCTTTGTTCTTGGGACCCTAAATATTTTCATACATTTGCAGGTCATTATAGTATGCCTACCATTCGCATTGATTGAATCCAATGATCTAGTTTTCTTACTTATCCTACTTACCTATCTGACCTATCTAAAAACGTTGTATAGGTCTTGTTGCCTTTCTTACCAATCTTAAAAGGTTGTGTAGGTTTAATTGCCTGTCTGACTTAGCCTTAAAGGTTGTGCAGCTCTGATTGCCGCCTAAGTCTTGTATTATTATAAGCATCCTCTTCCAATGGCATAGAGGTGTGGGACGAGAACGCTACCTTTTAAAATCCCTCTGGTGAAATTTCTTCAATATCATCTTAGCAATTCTTGTTTTCTTCCGGTAAAGAAATCCTCCATCTACCTAACCACTTCACCATATAACCCTTACCATAATACTGTCTACCTTCCTTTGTGGGGAGCATTGTAGTAAAGGTCCTTCATGTTATTCATGTGTGTTACTTACATAGCCTTCTACTGCCGATGATGTCGGTCCACTGATCACATTAAATAAAATGCAAGACCAACCTTCCTATGTCGAGCCTGAACAACTCAGTACTGAATAGATTACAGATAAGATTATTCATGAATAATTGTATGAAACAGAAACTGAATTAAACAAAATAACTTGATATACATCTGTGTAAGGGATAACTTACTTATGACAATAATGTGAGACAAAGATTGTAAACACAGACATAGTTATACAACACACACAAGGACAACTCTGATCGTGTGTATTTCTATCCCGTTTCTTTGTCACCTGCCACTGCCTATGGCTAAGCTGTGTTCAGTATCAAGTTGGCACATTATGACTGTCGCACAAGATAGGTATATAAACCTTGTCCTTGATTTACATTACGTATGCATATTAGTTTGACCTTGACATTTATTTACATTTAAAATCATACACCCGAGTCGGCTAGTCGGGTAGAGTTATATATAACAAACACATCTTTACGGGAACAAGTGCATAGCGGACTCATGGTATGTTGTTTGTGTGTATAAACATTAACATATATACCACTATTTACTTAGCGTTATATTACTTCACTTAGTGAGAAGCTTAATGCACTATACCTCGGGACGTGATTGTTATGCTAAGTACTACCCAGTGAGCAATACTGTTTTGGACGTACGTATAAGCATTTATATAGAAATGTCAAACAGACTAACATTTTAAAATAAGGCAGCCTGCCTCGTAGCATCTGGTAGATCGTCACAATTTGAAGTGCTTATTTTGAAACATTAGTACTATGGAAAAATTCCCATATTTTTGTTCGCCAAAATAACCCGTTATACGGTATGCGTTCACTGCCACTTTAGTTTTGTTGTTTACAATATTAACACGATATAGGTCATTTACCGGTTAGGTTTGGAAAATAAACTCTAGACTTAGCTTACTTACTTGTCAACTTACAAAAAGTAGAGAGGCTTATTTTTTGCCGGTAACAAATCGACTAGAGACCAAATTGACGTGTGTGGTATACAAGAGTGTATCAGAATACCTAGATCGCTACCCCCCCTCCCAATCTACTTACTTGAGGTACTGCCTGATGTTTTCACTGCTGATGCTATTGATGAGTATATCACTGATCGATGGGTCGCCATCTTGGATAATCTGTTTTGAAACACCTGGTAGGAATACTCCATTTTTCTGTGACGCTGGTTCTGGTTCGTTGTCCGGACACAGTCCGAAGCGACCGATCAGGAGACCTAGGACAAGCCCCAACACCAGGGCGACGAGTCCGCAGATAAGTAGGGGTCTCCGCGGGTTGCCGTACCTCGCCTTGGTGAGGATGTGGTCGGTGTCTGCCAGTTCGTACATCATGTCGACTGATGTTTCAGGGATTGCGCTATCAATAATGTAGTGACGAGTGATTGTTGTTACTGCTCTGGTCGTCCGTACTCAGGTGTATGCAGACATTCTATATATGGCATTATAAAATTAAACAAGGCCCCGTGGTGCTGCTCAGTACACGCTTACAATTCACCTAGCCTTATCACAGCGGTGTGCTATCAGCAGTAATGACCAAGTAGAGCGGGCTATGCCTGATCTACCGTAGCACTGTAGGTATGTGACAAGGGATACATATATCTGAGTATTGTGATATAGCTGGAAAACATTAAAAGCTGAGGTTGTTAGAACGTCACTGTGTAAAGATGGCTTAGAGGGGGCCGGTAAAAGCACAGGTAAGGATTCTCATCTACGAAAAAACAAAGATTATGCCTACAATTGAACATTGCCTTTCATTTCCAATGCAGAACCTGGCAAAATAGATGTCTCGGTTGTTTGACAATAACAAAAACAAAGGAAAGTTTCATTACGATTGTCAGTCTATTTCAGAAGGTCGAAACTATTCTAAGACTTTTTTTTCGCTGTTATGTCCATCTTCTTTAGAAAAAATAAAGTACCGAAACTTTTATGTGTTGTCATTTAAGTGAGGAAAGCAAATACTGAGTTGATGGTTCAAAGAGTCGTCTGTTGTTTGTCAATGACAGAAACATTAGAAACTATCTGTTTCAGAAACAAAAACAAAGAATTGACAGTACTATGTTTACCACATTGAGAATGCTGAAATCAAGTTGATGAATATGTGTATTTAGACGATGGTTTAAAAGTACGTATTGAGGATGTTTTGATTTTGAAGGAGATATGGGTAAAAGCACAATGTGTTGTCTTGCTTAAAAAGCAAAAGAAAAGAACGTGAAATACTCAGGTTAACTTTTGGTATTTTCGTTGATATTGGGGGATATACATAATTCAAATTCTTTTCATAAAAAGATACATAACACTACCTATATGTTGTGGCCTTCTTTAAAGAAGGTAGAACGAAGAAGAACATATCTAACCATAGCGATATTTTGTTGTACATTTATTTATAAATATCATATATAATCCAATACCAATGTTTTGTGTCCACATCTGTTAGTAAAGGACAATGATGTCAGTGATATGTTGTTTCCTTCCGTAAACAATGTTTCCATCAGTTTATAAAGAACCATGAATAACATTACTGCTATTATGTGACCATCTCTCTATAAAGGGCATTTATAACGAGTATGATAGTATACGTATGTTGATATCTTTCTGTAAAGGACATATGTAACGATCAATGATATTTTTGTCTATTTGTATGATATTGGCAGATGTTATAAGGATGCTCGTGTGTCCATTTGTTTATAAAGAAACATGTATATCATTACTAATATTTGTGTACATCTTAATGTAAAGGGCATACATAACGATCAATTATATTTGCGTTGATATGTATGCTTTTGGCAGATGTTAGAATAAAGCTAATGTGTCCATTTTATTAGAAGAACAAACACACAGGTAAGGTTTGCAGTGATTTTAAATAAGCAATTTTCTCTTTCCCACCATACTGACCACGATAAAACATGGAAAAATGTATCGTGATAGGTTCACGTAGCGACAGCAATCAAACGTAGATAAAACACACAAAACCTTAAGAACTACTGGAGAACCTTGACACTAACTTTCATTTTTAATACCACATTATACACAATCATTCTTGATTCTTAAGAGGAGTATTAGGAAACATAAGAAATACACAGATAATAAGATAGTTGCCTTAATTTATTATGTGTTTGATAATATTGAACAGGTGGGAGAAATATTGGTATTCCAAAGGGGACTGCGTGTCTCATCGACAGTATCTGTTTTTAAGCTTAGCGTATTCAATTGCTAATGTACAACGTGTTTATCGCCGAATTGAGAATAGCAGCCATATCGTCAATTTTGTATTTTATTCATAAAAAGGACATTACCTGTCCATTTTTGTGAAAAACATACAAATATGGCATTGCTGTTTGCCTTACAACTGAAAACATCATAAACACAGAAAATGTTACATGGATTTATTTCTGTTTCTGGAGTAAATATTGTAGTAACACAGATAACCACACTAATCAGCAACAGACAGATACTGTGCAGTCGTCTATACACTGTAACACTATAACCACGTGAGGTCAGGAAATTAATTACATATCACAGCACATGAACTAACGGATATCCAGACAGATTATTTAGTAAATATTCGTAGCATATATGCAATGGCAACCTTAATTGAATTTGAAATAATGACGTTTATAGAATAAATGATACATGAAAAAATGAAACTAATACTTGACATAATGATACAAGGTATAACAGATACATGACATAATGGTTTAAGGTAAAACTGATACATGACACAATGATGCAAGGTATAACTGATACACGACATAATGATATAAGGTATAACTAATACATGACATAATGATGCAAGGTATAACTGATACACGACATAATGATA
>JAUMHH010204554.1:0-13145 GCA_032359455.1 Chlamys rubida
CCCCTCATGTTCCTGTCCACCCCTCATGTTCCTGTCCACCCCTCATGTTCCTGTCCACCCCTCATGTTCCTGTCCACACCTCATGTTCCTGTCCACCCCTCATGTTCCTGTACACCCATCATGTTCCTGTACACCCTTCATATATCCTGCTTCATGCATCTCATCTGTTGGTTTCATTATTTATGAAACAATTCTATTTGCAGTTTCACATAAACTTTAAACAGATAAACCCTAGTAAAAGTTAAGAGCCAGTGCCTTAATAATATACAGCCATCTAGTAATGTACAAGTTCTTAGATTTAATGAATAATTACACAAAAAGACCAACATGTTTAGTAGAATTTTTTTTTACAATGTTTAGATTACAATAAATAACTGCAACAGTGCAAAGAAAATTTGCATAACATTTTAAAAATGTGGTATAATTACTGATTAGCATGGCTATAGTAAATCTTGACTGGCATCACGAACACTTCTGTCATTGAAAAACACATTAAGCTTTTGTTGCTGTAATTGTTTCTAAATTTAATTTGCGGTTATTGTACATGGAGGTGATTAGGCTGTATCCGACAGCAGTGTGAGTCACACCCACATGTTGCCATGGAAACCACACCCCGTTAGAGTGGCTTTAATTAAGCAAAGGATGAGTACCGTGCTCAGTACCACATTAAATAGAGCAGAGATTTGTCACATTTGTTTTTTGTGTATGTTCTTTGAGACACACTAGTGTTTTTCCCAATTTGATAATGATTTATAGAGCCATGTTCAATCATTTCCCCCCCATTAGTCCATTGCTTTCTACACAGATGCAGGTTTTATTGAAATCAAACCTCCAAAATTGCATAAATATAGAATGAGGCTGTTCCTTTAAATATCATGTTTTAAAAAGGACTTGAGACCTGCTTAGGCAGGTTAAGATAATACATAAATGGCTATGGTACATTCCATATTAGTAAGTATTAGAATGTCAACTTCTGCAAGCTCCATGACAGCAGTGAAACCATATCAGCTGTATTAATTGCCTGAATTTGATGTGGGGATAGTGTTAGCTCAACCCTTTATCAACAATCTCAAACACTTGTTATGATTTCTTTAGCAGAAGCAGGTTACATAAGTTATCTTTAAATCCTTTATGTATGATAGAAATGATTTAGCTAAACAAGTGAATTTGGAACTAGCTTAGTTAATTCTAAATGACAAAGTCAATATAAGCAAGTGCAAGGAGCTGAACGAAGACAAGGAAATGTGATATCATATATAAAGGTGTAGGCCATTCAAAGACACCACATTAATTTTCTGTAGTGTAAGAAAAACGACTGGACCATTTTTGTTATCTCTTTGGTATGGTTTGACATTAACATGTGATGATAAACTGTTGTAGACATCTTTACCCAGTTGTCTGACTCGAGTGGGTACCTGAACAGACAGCGGTTTGAGGACTACCTACGAGACTTGTTAACACTACCCACAGCCGTGTTTGAGGGGCCGTCCTTTGGCTACAATGAGATGGCCTCGCGGGCCTGCTTTGACGGCGTGAGTATGCTAAGCTTGTTGTGGGGAGTACATGTACCAGGCATGTGGCACTTCCTTGCATGGTGTAGTAGCAGAATTAAAGACACATTGCTTTAAACAAGATATGATAAGTTCTTTTGGGAACTGTTTCTATGTAGTGCTTAAATTTTACAATTCAATCTCTTTTTGTTCCTGGATCAAGTTTGCAGTGTTAAAATTTCGCAAAACCACATCAATATTCAATAGTACTTACTAAATCTCTATAAGAATGACAACAGAGCCATCAAGTGTATATTTCACACAGTTTATCTAAGCTTCAAATCAAAAATAGCAAAAATGAAACTTTCTGGATGATGACGATAATGTGATATGAAAAGAAAAGGTGGTACATAACATTATGGCAAGATACACAGATACCTGTATCACTAATTAAGTAACGTTGTGTAGGTATGTAATAAATACCTGTATCATTACAGTAAGGTTGTGTATAGGTATATAATAAATACCTGTATCATTACAGTAAGGTTGTGTAGGTATATAATAAATACCTGTATCACTATAGTAAGATTTTACAGGTGTGTAATAAATACCTGTATCTCTATAGTAAGATTATACAGGTGTGTAATAAATACCTGTATCTCTATAGTAAGATTACACAGGTGTGTAATAAATAGCTGTATCTCTATAGTAAGATTACATAGGTGTGTAATAAATACCTGTATCACTATAGTAAGATTATACAGGTGTGTAATAAATAGCTGTATCTCTATAGTAAGATTATACATGTGTGTTATAAATACCTGTATCTCTATAGTAAGATTACATAGGTGTGTAATGATACCTGTATCTCTATAGTAAGATTATACAGGTGTGTAATAAATAGCTGTATCACTATAGTAAGATTATACAGGTGTGTTATAAATACCTGTATCTCTATAGAAAGATTATACAGTTATGTAATAAATACCTGTATCACTATAGTAAGATACACAGGTATGTAAATACCTGTACTATTAGTTAGATGACATAGGCATGAAAAAATGGTTTTTATCAAGATAAAAAGATCAAAGGAGCTGTTAAAATCACAGAAAAAAATCTCTATTTATACAATTTACACAGTAAACTCTACACTACAGCTGGAATGTAGATCAATCAAACTCAGTAATAAACTACCCTCAGATCAATGTTCAGTAGACATGAATGAAAGACTGAAGTGTGCGAGCGTGCTACCTGTTAATTACAGGTGAGAATTACATGGCTACATCAGTTGTTTATTGGCCAATTGTGTTGCAGTATTTATGTGATGACCTGATTTGCCCGTCATTGAGTGTGATGTAATTATCTGGGGTACCTGACTCTCACCCGTGTAGGTGGCTCTGCCTGTTAAGCGAGAACTGTGTGTACCTGTACATTGCTGTAACAGTACTGTATACCTGTGGAGCCTACTAGGCCATACAGCTTTTGTAGGTCACATAAAACACTATATTGATTGGGTTATCCAGTAAGTGGCTTGGTTGAATCAGCTGTCTATGAATGTTTCATGTTTGGCCGTCCAAGGCATTGCACCTCATTGCAGTTATCTGTAATTGTTTCAAGCTATAATCAAGGCAGCTAATTGTGTGGAACCGAGTTGTGAGGGCAGATTTCTACATTATTAGGCTGTGAGGGCAAATACCTCTGTGAACCTGAGATGTGAGGGCAGATTTCTCTTATTATTACGCTGTGAGGGCAAATATCTCTGTGAACCAGAGATGTGAGGGTAGAGCCCTCCCATCATTAGCTGAGAGGGCAAATACCTCTTTGATCCTGAGATTTGATAGCAGATTTCTCTGATCCTGAACTGTGATGTATGAGGGCACGTATCTGTGTGGGCCAGAGCTGTAAAATATTAAATGCTTTAATATCTGTGATCCTTGACTGTAAGATGTGACAGAACTGAACTGTGATATCTGAGGGCACATGCAAAATGTATCTGTGTGGGCCTGAATCTCTGTGATCCTGAGCTCTTAGATGAACTGGCAGATATCTGTGACCTATAATTCCAATCTGTCATGTTTGACACATTTCCAATTTGTTGGTAAGTGGGGATTTTGATCGCATGATAAAGTTTCACTATTTGGATTCTATTTGTGAAGTGGGTAGTGATTGATATATAGGCGTCTCCGATTTCTCTCCAATTACAAAAACTTAACTGTTTGTAAATGGATCTAGTGGGCTGGAGATGGGATGTTGTGTCAGTGCTGTAAATGTAGGCTGGGTCTTCTGGGCCTGGAAATCCCATTAATCCACAGATGGTGATGCTGATGTGTACCCAAGCCCTTGATTACTCCGACAGCGTTCTCCAGTCAGCTGTACTGGAGTAAGGGGAAGGTCACCTCTGTGACATTGTTCTGTAATGTCTGTACTATAGGTGAAGGTCAAATGCACAACTTCTTTTTTAGCGTATGTTCATTTTCGCACCGTTCTTCAAATGGCTAATTCACAAGGATTTGAATTTGGGGAAGGAAAACTGAGCAATTTCTGTTCCTTGTGAAAATAAGTTTACGATTGTCACTCCTTGTCAATTAAAGCAAAAATAAGTACTGTAAGCGTATATATTTTAGCGGTATACCTATTTTAACGCTTTTAAAACTATTGCGCTAAATTACGGTACCCTAATTGATGTTTCTTCAAAGTTTTTATCTATTGCATATATCATGGATACACCAATTCATCAATGCACTAATCTGTTAAAATAAGATAATATGCTAAAGATATAGATATTTTGTGGAGGATGACTGTAATGGTAACATTGGCGCTGAGTCACAACTTATTCTATATAGCTGTGATTGACTGATAAAGACAAGTATTGCTGACCAGCAGAACTTGTTTTCTGTATTCACTAGCAGTGGTCTCCCTTTGTCTTTGATGATACATATTATAGCATGTCAGGGTCAAGTATATGTGGGTAACAAATCAGGTAGAGTCAGCCATGAGAAATAGCACTTGTTATAATATAATAGTAGAGTCCTGGTATCGATATCTAGGTTTAGTCTACGTGCTGTCAGGAATACGGTCGTCTGGACATTTATCCCTAGTTCCTTCACAGAAAGATAATAACACAATCACACGCTGCTGTGCATTTCACCTAGCATCATTAATTTATCTTTAATTGATTTCTTTTCTAGAGTTATGGCCCTTTTTGTGGTATTTCTATTACTGATACTAATCCTATGCAGACATCTAGAAGTCCCATAAATATTATGTGGTTTCTTGGAAAATGGGTTCAGCTTGTGTCACCGTCACACGCAGATGTGCATGTAGTTCACCCACAAAACTTCATTGATTATTTAGGAGTTGCCTCCCCTTTGGACTTGGTTTATTCGATTGTCTTGATAATGTGTCATTAAACATTTATCTGATTTCTTTGAACTTAATTGTTCATCATGATATTTACACAAGTATTCTTTTCACCATTCATCTCCAGTGATTTGCCCACTTTTTATTGACACAAATTTGCCAATGCATTGTCAGGATAACTAAATGAACTTTTTCATACAACTTCCTCTTGGTTAAGTATTAAGTATTCCAATTTCTTTATCCTGTCCTTCATTTCTTCTCAGTAATTTGTCTAAGATATATAAATACCAAATCTTGTGTGCACATATTAGTGTGGAAGGTTGAGTGTGGTGTTCCAAAAGTAGGTCATTGTGGCCTATAAACTGACCTCTACGTCCAGTCAGTGAAACAGTTTGTCTAGGACATACCTCCAATACTATTATACCTGGAAGTACTCAATTTGATAGGCAGGTACATCAAATAGGTCACTGTGATCTATATTTCGACCTCTGACCACAATCATACAAATATATATTTTTGGGAGCATGTCTATATAAATACTGTTTCACCTGAAGTAAACCAAATTCAGTATACAGGTGTATCTCAGGATGGTGGAGTGTCACATACTAAAAGTAAGTCACTGTGACCTATACTTTGACCTCTGACCCAAATCACTGAAACATTGATTGATTGATTAATTGATTGGTTTTACGTCCGTTTCACTACCGAGTAGTTCGGTTATCCAGCAGACGAAGAAAAGACAGGAAAATGAGTAGAAGGGATAAAGTATGGAGTGAAGGGATAGAAAAAAGAGACAGAGGTTCACTGAAACAGTTTGTTCAGAGCATATAAGGTCATAATGACAAATGATCTGAGTCATGGAAAGTTTGTCTAAGTAACACATTGTGTACAGCAGCACAATTAGGCCATTAGAAAGATACTTTTGATATATCTGTCAGCATACTTTCTTAACAAGTTATTGATCTAATATTATGCATAAGATGTCTTTCAATTTTCCCAAGTGAAGGCAACTCAATAACATATTTAGGAAGTTTTTTGCCACCAGAGGGCACCACATTATTATATTTAGAAAGTTAATCTCCACCAGAGGGCACCAAATTATTATGTTTAGAAAGATACTCTCCACCAGGGGGCACCACATTATTGTGTTTAGAAAGATACTCTCCACCAGGGGGCACCACATTATTGTGTTTAGAAAGATACTCTCCACCAGAGGGCACCACTTGATTATGTTAAGAAAATTACTCTATACCAGAGGGCACCACTTTATTATGTTTAGAAAGTCATTCTACACCAGAAGGCACCACATTATTATGTTTAGAAAGTTATTCTACACCAGAGGGCACCACTTTATTATGTTTAGAAAGATACTCTCCACCAGGGGGCACCACAGTATTATGTTTAGAAAGTTACTCTCCACCAGGGGGCACCACTTTATTATGTTTAGAAAGTTACTCTCCACCAGGGGGCACCACAGTATTATGTTTATAAAGTTACTCTCCACCAGAGGGCACCACTTGATTATGTTTAGAAAGTTATTCTACACCAGAAGGCACCACAGTTTTATGTTTAGTCAGCTTCTATCTACCGCAAATCAGCACTAACACATCTTGTTTGTTTGTTTCTCCAACAGAGGTCGCCAGTAAATGTGAATGACTTCTTGAATGTAATGATGTCGGACCCCGGACCACAGTGCCTCATGTGGTTACCCATACTCAACAGGATGGCTCAGGTGGAGAACGGTGAGGAAACTAGTGTAATATCATAAACTAGTGCAATACCATTCACTAGCAAGGAACCATGTATTTCCTATTGAGTTATATATTTATAAAATTCTCTGTCAGAAAATGTAAATTTATCCAAAGTTTGATAATGTAGAACAGAATCTGTTAGTTAATATTTATTTAGTAAATGAGAGGCCCTTACATTGTTGGAGCCAGCTACAACTTACCACCTGTGTTTATGGTTGTATGCTACTCCAGGGGAGTTAACTCTCACTGTCATTGTTACAGTTTTCCATCCTGTGCAGTGTGAGGGCTGTCACCGAGAGTCCTTTATGGGGTTCCGTTACAAGTGTCAGCGTTGCTATAACTACCAGTTGTGCCAAGACTGTTTCTGGAGGGGCCGAACCTCTGGGAACCACAGCAACGACCACGATATGAAAGAGTACACATCCTATGTAAGTTGGCTTTGAACAAAGAAATTTATGTATGAACAAAACATAAAGGAAAACATGCATAGTAGACAATCAGTCTTTATAAACAGGTTCTAATGTGAAGAAAGATATGGAAATTATTCATCCAGTAGTTCGGAACTAAAAGGTGTCTATATGATTCATTAAGCAGTTTGACTAGCGTAGATATCATATTATGTTACCAAGTTAGGTATATCGTGTAGAAAATAGATTGTTATGTTTGATATATCTCCCCTTTGACTAGCCAGATCTATGAATTGCTGCCGCAGCACCCTGTAAAACATGCACAATCGTATTATTTTGTCCTTCCAGAAGTCCGCAGCAAAGCAGATAGGCCACAATCTGAAGAAGTCTATAAAATGTGTGCCCACAAAGGCAAACCAGAAGATCCCCCACTTCCCCGACACACCGGAGAAAACAATGGATCTTTCCTACATAGTGTAAGTCTGTCTCACTGTGTTTTGGAAATTTATTTATTTATCATACAAGTAGTTTTCAACCAATTTACGTATAGTAAATTTTATCAATTTTAATACAGCATTAGATTTTTATTTTATTTTCAAACCTACCCATTTAAATCTCTCCCTGCTGATACACAGAATATCACAGTAGATATAAGGCCGTGTCACATTCCGAGCTTACAAGCTTAATGTTGTTCTGGCTTCATTTTCTGCTTTTGAAATTCGACCAAAACTCACGCTCTTCTGCTAGCAAACTAGTTATAAATCAGTTGTTTCATATGTGATTTATTTAAATTTAAACAGTTAACAAAAAAAAAGTGTTTTTGTGATTATATTATTGTTTCATATACATTTGTATCTGTATGTATATATAAGGCTGTGTATTTCTGTAAAATATAATCTCTGTTCATTGGTTTTCAGTTCTCGTTCTCGTTGTTTATTTGGTAGAATTGACAGTACAATAGAAGTACACATGATCTTACATAAGACAATATTAAATTTTAAAACAGACTTGAAATATGGTGTGGCATTGTAACCTTGCCAGTTCAAACAGGATAACTCAGGATGATATCTAGTAATTTGTACATTTTATTCTTAGTTGATATTACTTCACTGTCCCAATCATATAATGCACACCAATTATATCATGCCTTACTGTATTATACACACCAATTATATAAACTCCTTATCTATTCTATACTGCACATAAACTATTCCGTCTTTGCATATTGCAGAGTTATCTTCTCTTGTGATCAGGTTTTGATTGTTACGTCATTGGTTTGTGTGAGAAAATTGCGTCGTTTTCTCAAAAATTGATGACGTAACTCTCACAAACCAATGACGTAACAATCAATACCTGCTCACAAGAGAAGGTAACTCTGCAATGCGCAAAGACGGAATATGTAAAGGTAAATTCCCTCTAGCGCAAAGCTGGAAGGCGACCGTTATCCTATATGTACAATACAAACTGGCCACAACTATATCTATACACGTGTAACGCTTGCCAAACAGATTTTCAGTTTATCTCCAAAACGAGTGTCATCTGGGGTATTTTTTCTTGCTGATAAAATGCTTGTCATTCAGGGTAGACAACATGAAAAAATCGTTTCTACGTTAATGTTCATAAAAGTAAGAAGACAGGTAACTGGGATACAAAAGTTACGAACGCTTTGACGAAACCAGGAAACAACACAAAGTACAAACAAAGCCAAAAACTGTAATAAAGTATAGTAACGCAAAAGGAACATTTTAGTAAAAAAGCAGACAAACCAATCAATTTTGTTGCCAATACTTTCGGAAAGTTTAAAGATTTAGCTCTGTTCTGTAGCTTTTCATATGCTTCAAAGGATGATTTGACTGATTTATGAATGTGACTTTCTGTGGGTGTTTATCTATGTTTAGCGTATACATTAGCTGTGTCTGAAATATCGCAGTCCTAATACTGTCTCCGAACTACGACATCAATTGCAAATGTAATGAACATCATGTACCCTGGGGAGGCGGATTTGATTCGCCATAAACAGAAACTATCAGAACATATATATGTATATTGAACCTGTGCAATAATATAGAGAGATAGAGAGAAAGACAGACCTCCGTGGGGAGACTTTTGCGGTGCTGACTTGTGAACTCTGGCCAGAATGGGCATGATGCAGACATGTGCAATAAATAAGGAAAAACGTGAAAGGTCCTCGGGGAGGAGGGTTCAGTGCGCGCGCTATTAGTGCGTCAGTCGTGTCACCTGCTATTGGTACAGATGTGTTGTAAATATACTACATTGTACGTCAGTATGGCAGTATATCAGTGTAATTCGGGATCAGTGACGATAGCACCACGGCTGGTAGTCACTACAGATAAAGTTATCGTCGTTTTAAGTGACATGTCTATGACAAAAGGGTTGCAACAAATCTCGTAAAAAGGCAGCAACGTGGTAACACTAAATGTATAAAACTTTATGTAAAGAATATCACATCAAGTGGTAAAGTAGTGGGACTTTGTTTCAGTGTCAATAAGGCACCTATTTCTATTTAAGGATCCCCGTACCGCTGCCAAAAACTGTAACTAAGTGTTCGAAACTATTTTAATGATTTCTGAAAAGAAATTCATACCTTGCGGAATTTTTATGAGAAATAAGAAAGATAAAATAAACAAAATATATTCATCAGCAGCGTTCTGTGTGCAAAAATAAATCAGCGGGGCTAGACCAGGACTCCAACCCTGGACCTCAGTTTGTCGGTCTAACCGATTGCGTTACAATGTCAACGGAAGTGTTCTTGTCCAACTGTGCTACAGTTATATACAAACGGAAGTGTTCTTGTCCAACTGTGCTACAGTTATATACAAACGGAAGTTAAGGGGAGATTACTGTGTGAAACAGTTCAATGGGGCAGGGATCCTTAAATGTAAAAAAAACCAACATACGAATTACTCAGCATAACACAGGGCAAGGTCATCTTTTGACTTTTGGTCATGGTCAAGTGAGCGGACGAGGTCAAAGGTCACAAGGTCAATGGTGTTTGGTTTGCCTTAATTGCGTTAAGCGTCTCATTACAATATATTTACCATCGTATGGCATTGCCACTATATAACCCTACCAAATCTAGTTGGCATTCATATAGGCTATGAATGCCATGGACCGATTGTTGACGTCATAATTGTTACGTTGATACCACTGACCCTCCGTTAGCAATGACTGTTCCATTCATTGAAAAAGCATACGCGATACATACATTATTGGAACTAGATTATGAAAAATATTAAGTGTAATTGAATTTTTGATGAGATGAACAGATTCCAAAAATAGTAAATACATATATACATTTTGTAAGTATTGAACTACTTTCAGTTGGCATTCATAGGCAATATGAATGCCAACTGGACAAAAGCAAATTCAATCAAGCGCTCTATGAATGTCAACTGAAAGCATTTCAATGCTTAAGTACAAGTGATAGTGAAGGTCATTTAAGGACGTGCCTTTATGGGTGTAATGTATGTGTCGGTGTGTGTACAAATCGAAGGCCATACAATGTATAATAACACCAGCAGAATCACAAAAGGATAACGTTCTATCCGGCATTCATTATATACGGTATTCATGTTAACAAAGGAAGTGGTGAAAGATATAATGCTGACAATGAACTAAACATTGTTTAACTTCACTTTGAAAAGAAATTGTTAGATTTTGATTTTTGGACACAGCTTAATGGGGTCTCTCGAACTGACTAGTCTAAAAGCGGAATCATCGCCAGTGCCAATAGTCTAGCAGTAAGGGTTGATTCGGAGTTAAATCATATTGGGTGGTACACGTGTAAGTAGGCTGAAATTAGCCAATCAATGCGAGGCTGAGTTGGTAATTTGTATGACTGCGTCCGTTATGAGGTGATCGTGACATTCAATCTTGGCATCAATCTAGATGAGTTCTAATAATGTAAATCTCCACAGCGGTGTTCTGTCCTATCCATTACAGTACATTGGAACTACAGCTGGCTTTTTACAATAGCGACTTTGTAAAACAGAGATAGAGATCACTTCAGCACAGGACAGGCTCACCAAGTCTTCTATACAGCTACCCAGTAACTATTACACTGTATTTTCTTACATCACTGTTAAAAGCTCGTTTAAAGTGACACTATCTCTGACATGTTAAAAACCTTAAATCTAAATAAAAAAGTTAAAACTGTCATTTTAAAATAAAAATGATTATGCAACTTAACTTTGCTTCGCACCACCCGGGTAACCCCGTACCATACCGACTCGGTACCCGGTGTGTGACAGTTGTCGTTTATATCACAAACATTTTCGTTGTCCTCACAACTAACGAGGAACGCCGTTAATCAACCAATGCAGTTAATTCAAAGTACAATATATGTATACATGTCTTAATTGGTGTCGCCACCAATACGTAATAACTTAATCCCATTATTTCGTCCAACAAAGGGGAAAGACGTGAGAATTACCCATGCTGATGGTCTTAAGGAAACGCTGCTACACATTAGCTTAAAAGCATTGCAAACGTTTCCCTGCTCATGCATGAGTAAATGTGTATGCACAATTTACAAAGACTATATCTTTAGTTTGGCTTTAAAATACCTACATCCGGGGTAACGGGCGTGATGTCTCGTCATACTAGTTCGACGCCACAAATTGATCGGCTAAACCGTCCTATTCCAATGCCTAGACAATTACCGTTCGGGAGCCCTGAGAGAGACCCGGACAAATCTGGGAATGGAAATTACCCGCGACATTTAATTTCAAACGACCAGGAGTAATTAGTGTTAATTCTATAAATTGTCTAAGAGAGGCAGTCTACGCCGTCACACTGTAAAACGTGTAGGGAAATACATCTATCTAACGTCACGCTACTCGATTAACCACCAAGCCGGATATTTTTACCGGACTCCGGTTTCTTAATTGTATTGTCGTGGAAGTTCTTCGTAATGTTATATATATTATACGAAACAGGAAGCAGTTATTGACTACTTTTTCGCTTTTGATGTGAAGGACCATATGTACCATAATACCACTACCTGTTTATTCAGCTGTTTCTTTCCCAGATGTAATTAGTGGCTTTACTTCGGGCCATTATCAGCAGGCTTACATTTTATTGATGTAAGCATACAAGCAAACGAACGGTACACTAGCTATCAGAGTCGGTTCGTGGTGCCCTTTTAGCGACATATACTCCGATACGTACATTTTACTGCATTACAACATCCAGTAAGTTAATTCATTATGAGTAGCCTACTCAACATCACACATAAATAATGATACATTTGTATAAAGTGTTTTTGTTAGGTCGGTGTTTTTTCTCCGGAAACTCTGGCACCACCAAAACATAGCTGTTAACAGGACGTAAAACACAAACAAACTAAAATAATCACTACACTTCACATTGATATCTTACCACTGTATCACCATGGTAACATATTCCAAATGTTTTCAAATGAGAATTTCTATTCATTATTTGAATCGAAATTTGGGCTTAGATTCATTTTATGTCAGAGTATTCATTTCAGATATTCAATTTTATTCAATTCAATACAATGAATTTATAAAACAATAACAATATATTGACGGGTAAAGGAACTGAAGTTTTACATTAAGCCATGTTTATCGAAGCTAAAACCTGGGTGTTCGGAAGGAAGCCAAAACTTTCGGAAGACTCTAGTGAATTAACAACAATCCGGACAGCATTAATCTGGAATTCTCGGCTATTCCAATATTAGTGGTTCGGAACGCGCTGCTCCAGCAGTAGAAGTACGTGTAGTAATTCGTTATATATCACTCCGCGTGAACCGGTTCGATTGGTTCCCATACTGGAAACAGTTTAGTAATTAATATAAAACGTTTTCGTCGACTTGGAAATGATGTACTTTATATTCATGTACATGACCAACAGTGCGCATGTTCTACATTTAATGAACTTACACATCGTGTTCAGCGTGGAACACTCGTCTTTGTTGTCCGCTGTTTTACCTGGATTGTTCTCCTGTTTCAGGGATTTGATTGGTTAAGGATACTTTATCTCACATACTTCACAGGGTGATCCCGTTGTTGCTAGGGGAAAGATAACTCTATCTTACACGGGGTAGGGAAAGACAGCTGACACGCGCTATGACGTCATAATAATGGATTGTCGAC
>JAUMHH010204565.1:0-13144 GCA_032359455.1 Chlamys rubida
AGTAACGTCATCACTTTTTGAGAAAACGACGTAATTTTCTCACACCAACCACTGACGTAATAATCAATACCTGCTCACAAGAGAAGATAACTCTGCAATACGCAAAGACGGAATACAACCTGCTAAGTATTAAATACAATATAATGTACTTACGTCACATTGTCAACCTGATTCTACATGTAGAGCTATTTTTATGCTATTTTTAGCATAACTACATTTTAAATAGGTATAATATACAACATAAATTGAGCGAATTATATTATTTGAATACTCCTGAAATTTTACAGTAAACGTAAATGAAGCAGAAGACGCTTACCCTTCCGAAACACCTGGTCTTATTCTCCTTGTAATTTTTCCAATGGTCTCCATGTAAAGTGCTTTTTGGTCTTATTTTGCCCTTCTTTTATTGATCTTGAGTTTGAATTATTGTTTTGTGGACACTACGGTATTATTTTGTTGTTTTATGTAAAATATTCGCCACTGATCTTTGTTTAAAAAGTTTATTCAAAACTGACGAATGTATCGTTTCTTTATTAACTGAAAAAACTGTGAAAGAGATTTTTTTTTAGTTTTGACCCTTTAAACTTATTGCGGTGTGGGCTTTACGCTTGATTTATGGTTTCCAAAATACACGTATTCTATATACAATGTAATAATTACTTACATAATCTATTCACAATGTTTACGCATCTGGATGCTTCTTTAAGCTTATTTACTCAAAACTAACAGCGTAAGCCTTTTCAAAACGCAAAAAATCGCCACTTTTATTTACAGAAATTAGAATAAAAACATTTGAATTTTTATGAGATACAGCCGAGGGTTTCGCAACGTTTGTGTTACGTTGTATACCTCCTGAGGGACGAGCAGATCGTGCTAGCGAACAATAAAAGAGATAAAATCTACCAACTGGAACACCTGACATACATATTTATTCATGCTCCAGTGACGTCCAATGCGTGTTAAACCATTGAGGTATAGTTCAAGGTTATCAGGGAAAGAAAATCCCCTTCATCGTTCGAGCGCGTAAAATTCATTCAGCAACAAGGAGTAAACGTTACCTGCGATTGACTTCGTGATGCACGGAGCTGATGACATTATCGCGTTGTTCGCTTTACATCCGAGTCAAGGCACGCAAACCTTGATTTACATAATGTGGATATAATCTTTATTGGGACTATCCTGATTACATTGTACCGTGTATGTTTAAGGTGGTATCCCTTAAAACCGAATATGACGTAAATGGTGTCTATTTATACACTTGATTACGCAGACTGCAACTATTGTCAGTAAATTGATTCAAACGTGATATATTCAAAGACTGAATACGAGCTAATAATTATGCTACTTTTCGTCTTGGATAAAAAGGTGATTTTTGAGCAGAACTGTTCTATTGTCGCCTTGCATGCTTGAGTTGGCTTATTTTCAATAACTGATTTAAGGAATAGACAAGTTTAGGGGTATTACGGTATATACCGCATAATAACTAAAAAAAACTTTGTCATTGCTTATAATTCAAAATAAGTCAAACAATATTTCAATGAATAGTTGTTGGATATTTATGATTTATTTTTGAATGATACTTTATAATTGAAAAAAATCAAATTAAAGATTATGCAGATACTAATAAAAGTCAGTGCGAAATGAAAACGGAGAGATGGCTAAATATGGTTTCGTCCTAGTTTCTCGTAACAAAATTCATTATGGCAAAACATAATTTAGAACCAAAGATATTGTGAGCACTATTTAATTTATGACACGAATATCATGTCATGTGATAAGGTGGTCGGCTGGCGCAATAGTTAGCGCACTCCCCTTTCACCAAAACGGCCGGGATTCCATTCCCTGAACGGACATGAAAAGTTATGGGGTCACCTACTGGACCAAGTGGGTTTTCTCCGGGTACTCCAGTTTTCTCCCACATTAATCAAGACTCCCTGTGCGGACAAACACTAGTGATTAATATTATAAGTTAGTCGAATTTTTTCAATAATTGTTTAATTAAATTTGCTCTCATAGTATGAGTGTATGAAACAACAATGATACCGATTGATTAATGATGTTTTATCTCTTTCAAGAAAGTCAACATACATTCAAGTAATGCGTAGCTTTTGCATTTACCGGTAAATTCAAAAATAACTCTACGGCCCTTTTATTTGTTATTTTTATAACAAACTAACCATGCTCTTCAATTTATTCTGTTGTACATGAATAATATTCATGGTTTTAGAATGTCATTTCATCAGGAGTAGGAATTTTCTTCTCATATTGTTCTTAGCAAAAACAGTTGTTTTAAATACCAGATCAATCTTTGGTATTGACTTGTTACATTGTAACGACAATGTTCTTGATTAAAAACCGAAATCAAAGTCGATCTTTTACGCTTTGATAGGTTATAACGGAGATCGTTTTATAGATGGCCCTTCGATGCTTAAATAAAGATAAAAATCCTTTATCACTGTATTCTTTTGATGTCAAAGAAAACCGCAATCGATAGGACACGAGCGGTTAGCAACGGTGTGTTTGTTTCCATCCGGCATTGAAAGTAACAAGGCTGGTGTTCAGGCCACAATGGAATAATTAGTTATACCAATATCAAAATATTGTTTTCCGATTTGACTGAAACTACACACTTTGTTTAAATTTAATTATGAAAGCATTCTTCCTCAACAGGTAGATATACCAATATATGGATGCGTTATTAAACCTTCTATTCGAGATGGTGTGACATATAAAAGCATTACATTACATCGATGTAAGAATGAAGCAACTGTTAATTTATGTCTTTACAGTTAAGCAGTTATGTAAAAACTTTCTGAATGACTGAAAATATTTTGAAGCATAACAAAAAAATAAACATAATTATTAAATATTGATTAATAATATAAAAAAAAATATAACAAAGAAAAATGTCAAATTAATTCGATATTGGTTTATGGTAGCCCTCCTACGTTGAAGACATTAAAATGGAGAATAGAACTCAGGGCTCATCAGCTCTGACAATCGCTAGCATTTCAATATACCTCTCTGCATATGTGTGTGTGACATGTACGTATGGGTGTATTAACTATTGCTTAGGGAATAAACAGTATTTAAAACTTTAAAAATAACATTCATTATGATTTGTGGACGACACATTGTCTTAATGACGTCCCACTCTGTGCAATTTAAAAAAGCTAACTACCGCTATGTAATAATCTATTTATTGACGACGAAAACACATCTGCCCTGTGTATATAAAGACGCGACCTGCGTCATACATTCTATTTTCAGAAAGATCAATGCTTTGTTCAATCATTTAAAAGTGAATCGACGTATGTACATGTAGTAGTTAGTAATAAATAAATTATTTTTTACGATTACATTTAAGTGAGTCGTTTGAAAGCCGACACACTGTCGTAGTAATTAGCTAATTGTTGGCATTAAATGATTTCGTTTTTGATACGCCTGTCTTTGTGTGGTGAATCAACCTGTCGCATTTTACAAAATAATTACTGCAAGATTGTATCTACACCAGACCATTTTCAAGGCAAATTATTCAATGAGTGATTCGCTAAATAAATTCTTTCCCTTCTATTTTTTTTAGCGAAAATAGCTTTTGATATTCAAATAGAATACCCTTAAGGATCCCTGAACCACTGCCAAAAACTAAGTATTGGAAAGAATTTTCCACCGCATGATTATAGATTTTATATATCATTTCTGAAAAGGAAGCCATACCTTGCTTGACTTTTATTATGAGAAATGAAAAAAGATGAAATAAACAAAATATAATCAACAACAGTGTTTTGAGTGTTAACAAAACAAAAAAATACCTAGGCTAGACCCGGATTCGAACCCTGAACTTCAGACTGCTAAACGATCGCTCTAATGGATTGACTTGAACTGGCCCAATTGTTTGACAATTATATCCGAACGGAAGTAAAGAGGATGCTACTGCATATAGGAAAGACCATAGTGGATTGGGAGAGGAATCCTTCAAAATTACTCGGAATCCCGGTGTTCACGAATAAAACCTGTTGCAAGAGTTCATGAAAAAAAATCCTTCAATTTAAAATATCACGTGATTTACAATTTACATATACGTTCTCGCAGTCAACACGTTATAAAACAGGTATAAATCGGGTTAAATTGTTCTGGGTTGACTGATTGATTATGAAATAAAGTCTAAAACTATCCTAATGAGATTTTTTTTTGTTTTTCAGAGACATCAGCGACTTCAAGAACTTGACCAGAACACCTGGTGGGAGACATTCCTCAAACTACAGCGGATCATGAGAAAGGCCGCTCAAGTACTTTTCATAACCAAAAAACTTGACCGAGAACAGATGCACAACTACTTCATGTCAGGTATGTTACTGTGATAAAATCCGTTATTTTCGTGGAGAAAATCGTTGCCTTGTAATTTAACGTGTGCAAAATTTAGTGCCTTCTTTGGCTTTTACCTTCCTTAAAACTTATGTGTCACCCTTGTAAAGTACAAGCCCCTTCTTATCATTTCCGCTGGGAAGATACTTTCTTTCATTCATTTGGGACAGCATCAAGCTAGTAAAAAAAAGGTCTAGTAGTCAACCCTTAAGTATTGCACTGTTACACTGTTGTCCACGTAAGGACCATGGAAATGATAAAAGAATCCCTGGAAAACTCGGACCGAGCTCTTTCCCGAAGGTAGATTATGTATGTCAGCCTGGTAAATTCTAGCCGCTCCCTACCAACTCAGCTGTTCATAATTTCTCTTTTACTCACTTGGTAAAGTATCATACTAGTGAACAAGAGGTATCGGGTTCGACACCTAGCGGAGGCACTGAAAACATAATCACCTCTTTTGCACACATACATTATCTAATATTGCCTCCTTTGAATTGCAGTGACGGAGCGGGAAGTTGAACGTGGGATCTTAAAGGCCAATAATGTTCAAGATCACTGCCTTGCATACGTCAGGGAAATCGCCAACATCAACCCAACAATGTATCGCTTTGCTTACAAATTTGTGGACTTTGCTGCTCGAAACATAGATGGAGAGGCTCAGAAACTTCTCCAAGTGCTGCGGGACGACAAACTGACAAAGAAAATGCCAGAAAGCAATTTAGTTCGTTTCAAAGTAGACTGGGGGAGAGAAGGTATAGACAAAGACACTCATAAGGAGTATTTAGAAAACTTTACGAATCACTTCCATACCTCCATTGCTAAACTTGTGGACGATGCCATGGCAAAACACGAAAGACTCTCCAGTGACCCAGTGTTCACTGAGGCCCTACAGCATCTCCATGCGTGTACAAAGTATTGCAAAGTGTTTCAAGGACGCGGGGACATTGTGAAGAAGATAGAGGAACACATTGTGGGTCCTTCAAACAGACCTTTTATTTTACATGGAGAAAGTGGATGCGGAAAGACATCTCTGACTGCCAAAGGTGCAAGTCAGGTAAGCCTTTTTTCTCTATTAATGATATTAATTTTTACCAAAATAAAATATATTTTTTGTCAAGAAAAATTAATAATATAATTGGCATATCTATAACGAATATTATTTTTGCTAAGTATTCATTGATATATTTAGAAAGATTTACACATAGCGCTCGATATGTTATGCCTGTTTATCAGAATAGTGTAAAATTAACAAAAAAACAAATCTTGTCTACATAGTACCTGGATGCCAATTATACAATGTTCGCCGCAGTTTAACTTCCGAAATGAGGAAGAATTTTAACATGAGAGGGAACATTAGTTAAAGACAATAAAACAAAGTTATCAAATGTGCAGTGCTAAAATTAACACTGAGTAAATACATGTTTTACCAGAGTAGGGCGACAATTTGACCGGGTCCAAGTTCCTCGGTATATAGTATTCATTACTAAATGTTTTTAGCTCAATAAATATCTTTATCAGTGTTACAATACTTAAAATCCTTCAAATAATCACAAGTATTTTATAATTTTTTTCAGATAAAGTCATGGTTCCCAGAAGAAAGAGAGCCAATGCTAGTCATTAGATTCCTTGGCACGACGCCAAACAGTTCCAGCATCATTCCCTTGTTGACAAGCTTGTGCAAACAGATATGTGTATTGTATGACGCGCCAATGGACGAGATCCCGGACGAACTGGCACCATTGATACATCACTTTAAAACACTTCTTAACCTAGCAACAGAGGAGAAACCTCTGGTACTGATCCTGGATTCACTTGATCAGCTATCAGGCGCGGATGGTGCACATCAACTCGCATGGCTTCCATCTCAGCTTCCGCCAAATGTTAAGATGCTTTTGTCTACTTTACCACGGCTGTACGGGATACTGGATACCATCCGAATCATGATCGAACCAGACGAGAACTATGTCGCAGTGCTTCCCTTAGGAGAAAACTTAAGTGGTACTATTTTGAAGTTCTGGTTAAAGAATGGGAATAAAGCAATAACTGACGCACAATGGGACTTGGTGAATGAGGCATTCACAAAGTGCAATCTTCCACTTATGGTAAAGCTTGTGTTCGATCAGATCTGCACGTGGAAATCATACACAAAACCAAGCACCACCGTCCTTCAATTCACGATACACGATAGCATTATGAAACTGTACGAACGAATCGAGATCCAGCACGGGAAAACATTAGTTGCACACGCATTCGGATACATTACCGCTGGAAAAAGTGGCGTGTCGGAGTCCGAACTAGAAGATCTGCTTTCTCTTGACGAAAAGGTTCTAAACGACGTGTACCAGTACCATCTTCCACCCGTGCGTCGAATTCCACCTTTGCTGTGGACAAGAATTCGGAGTGATCTCCCCGGTTATCTGAGCGAGAGGGAGGCGGATGGTGTCAACGTGGTAGGTTGGTACCATCGCCAGTTTATAGAAGCGGCGAAGGAAAGGTATTTCAGGAACCTCAACTTTGTCAGTACCGTTCATGCAAACCTTTCCGAGTACTTCCTTGGAATCTGGGGTGGTGGAGTCCCAAAACCATTCGAGTACACAGAGGGTCAACGTCGTATGTTCAAACTGGACGAGATGAAAGGAGAAAGTGACAGAAAGGTACCGATTCAGCGACTGATATTCACCTCAGATGGCACTGTCACACGCTTCAATCTTAGGAAATTAAGTGAACTGCCGTATCACCTGGTGCGATCTCACCAGTACGAAGATCTCTACTCCACTGTCTTGTTCAACTACAAATGGCTCCATGCTAAGATGAGTTCGATGCCTTTGCAATCTGTCCTGGCTGATTTCGAAGATCTCTTGGAACATGTTTACCAAAAGGACGTAAAACTGATTGCGGATGCCATTCGTCTCTCTAGTTCAATTCTCAACCACTACCCGGATATGCTTGGACCTCAGATCATTGGACGCCTGCTTCCGTACTACCAGCAGAACACAAACATTCGGAGTCTGATTCAGCAGTGTGATAGTGATGGTTTAGAGGACTGTGCCTTAGTTCCTGCGCACCACTGTCTCCATACTCCTGGTGGGCCGCTGCAATACTCATTAGAAGGGCACCCATTCGCTCCTTTTGGTATCGGTACGACTTCAAACGGCCGTTACCTTGTATCTGTGTCGAACAAGTTCATCATATGGGATCTTCTTAACGGCGAAGTGTTCAGAAATGTTGTGCCAGGGATAGGAGGCATAATGTCAAATCTTTCCATTTGTGAAAATGACAAATACGCTGCAAGCTTCACAAACAACAACCAGGTTGTGATATGCACAATCATGACCGGTGACTTCAGAATCATCACACCTGTTATGAACGGAAAGACCGCCTCAATCATCGGAACCTCGATATCTAATGCACACATTGCCATCTGGACAAGTCAGGAGTGGTACCTTTACAACACACAGGGGGAGATGTTATCGAAACACGACACTCCGCTCAAGATGCCTCTTATACATGTAGACCTAGGCAATGACGACAAAACGTACCTCATATGCAAGTCCGGGACTGAAAATGATACGGAAATGGCTCTTGAGGTTCAGGATCAGTCAATCGAGCCATTTGAGTTCCACAGTGGCATTGCAGTGAACAAGGAAAAAAACGTTCTCTACACATGTATCGAAATCAGCGACAATGCTGTGGCAGTGTACAAACGAGAGGATAGTGTGTGGCGGTATGACCGCACTCTGGGGGACAATTTTGACATCGTGTTTGCATTGACTCTTTCAGAAGACGAAAACTACCTGGTTGGAACCATTGCGCTGGGATACAAACTCTGGAACCTGAAAACGGATGCACTTGTGCAACTCAAGTTACCACCAGGAACCAGAAATATCCCCACTAAAAACCAACTCAGCACTTTGGTTGTATTCACAAAACACAACCATTTCGTCGTGGCTGGTGTAAGAAAGAATATGTACGTTTGGGACACAAAACAAGGCAATATGGTGAAAGTTCTTGATGCTCATTTCGGAAGGATTATATCGTTACGGGCGGTTAGTTCCGGCTGTAATAAAGTGATTTCGTCTTCCATCGACAAAACCATCAAGGTTTGGAACTTTGACAACATTCTGGAAGATGTACACTCCATTGACCGAATGGAAAAACCGATCGAAACCGTCGACCTTGCGTCTGAAACGCATTATGGTGTTACAACGAGTAGGAACTGCATTGGTGTGTGGAACCTAGGCACTGGTAAACTCGAGTTGTCCCTGGAAACAAAATCTGTCGTTTCATTGGCTGTCATAACGAAAGATGGAAAATATGTGGCTGCTGCGGAAGCAGGAAAACTTCTTATCTGGGAGGTATCGCAAGAATCGGCGTCAAAAGTGATTATGCACAAGGACATTCAACAACTCCTTATGAATGAAGGAGACACACGGGTGATAGCGTTGGCAAAGGAAGGGTTTAATAAGGGAAAGGTGACAGCCTACACCTTCCCTGAGGGTGAGCAAGTTTACACTTTTGAGTACAATCTCAGAGTCTTAAAACCTGGTGTTCTGACAATAGATGGGTCGTTCTTTGCGGTACTAGCCACTGACAAAAGTGGTGACGTCCTTGGGGTCTACCACGCTAAGTCAGGCACGCATCTATATAACCTCGGACTTAAGTATAACAACTACAAGCCGGTGCAGTCCATGAGGGCGATGAGGCACGACCCTCACCAAATTGTGCTTGTCGATGAAGAAAAAGGAAACGTCATTGATCTCAAGAAAAAGACCGTCCCGCGATCTGTGAGTAGATGGAATGGTATGGCAATGAAAAATGGAAAGTTTGGATTGTTCGCCCCAAATAGAGGAGGATTGCAACTTCTAGAACTGAAAACGGGCAAGACCGTTAGAACATTTATTCCAAGAGTGGCTGAAGGAGTGTTTAGAATTGATGTTTTGTTCACGCAAAATGACAGGCATGTTGTGTATTACCACTCGGGACATCGTACAATCAGAGTGTTTCGTGTGTCCGACGGTAAAATGGTCGCCAATTTCAAAGCGCATGCCGAAGTGAAAGTAATGGTGAGTACGGCGGAGGGCGAGACAGTTGTAATAGGAGCTGTAGACGGGAGCTTCACGGTCCTATCAATAGCAGACCCGGAATATGAAGAAAGTGTTGAATTCCTCCAGTGTCTGCCGAGCAGGAACTTGCAATCGAACACCTCAAACGGGTATCGTACAGCGAACGGAGACATTGTACAGGGCAAAAACAGCATGGGCACTGCTCTACAGGTGGCTAGGTTTGTAGCAAAAGCAAGACAGGCCCAAAAGTCAAGGGCCTGTGTCATATCCTGAATTCCGGCTTCCGGAAGTTGTGAAACGGTGAAATTCGTTATGTGATTTATAAAGTGAGAGACAACAGATGCCCTGCTGTGATAAAGTGGATTGATGATGTTTGAAAGGATATATGTTTTGTATACAGTACAATGTATATAAAATACCGACTTGGTATACTTCTATGTCTATTGAATGCCATACGAGCTATTTAGAATACCGACCCAGTAAACACTTCTCTCAGCAGAAGATGCTTAAACGAATTAGTGTTTGTTCTTCACGTGACTATAAACAAATCTTCGAAATAGCTTTATCGGAAATTCGTTTTGACTGATTTCAATGGCTGATATAGGATGACTACATTTGCACGAATACTAGCATGAGAACAAAACGTGTGTTAAAATATTTACGTTGCCAAACCGTTGATTGATGCGTGTCATCGTATGCCCTTCGTTGCAGCTGCAAGGATGTTATATATTTTGTCCTGACAGGAGTGTGTACAGTTGAAATAACATTTAGCTGAAAACGATGTACCAGAAAAAAGTGACCACATACGGTGATGCTATTAATGTTTAGTATACTGTAAAAGCGGAACTTTTCGCGGTATGGAAATGTTCGCGTTTTCCTTGTTGGGTGATTTAAGGCGAAAATATCAAGCACGCGAATATTTATTTGAAGACAATATACCAGTACATTATAGATATATAGGAAAAATAAGCTTCGTAAACGCGAAAGTTTTCACATTCCGATCAGGTTAAAGAGTCACCGTGCGAACATTTTCCCACGCGAAAATTTTCCTTTTTACATTAGTTTAGTAATTCATGTTGATATTGATATACAATATATAATATGTATATCCCAAGGGATCATGTTATGTACTGTCTGATATATAAATGTTGACGTATAACGTTATTGATATAAAGTTGTTTATTTATGTTGTTGACGTCGGCATGACGATAGAAATTCCATACGGTGTAAGTTTATTTATGGTGCATTAGAGTTAATTAGCTGTGCATTTCCATTAAATTACTGTAAATTAATTTATCATATTTAGATATGCAATGTAATAACACCGTCACTTGATAAATATGATGTGAAATAGTACCTAATATGACGTCATGATGAACATCATGATGACGTCACAAACTTGTGAAAAACACAAAACCATAGGTCTAAATTTCCAAGCAATTTGTGAATATGCATCCTTTGGCTCAGAATACAATAAATAAATAAATTCATAAGCAAACAAACAAATATATCTAGTTTATTTTTTAAGTCTCACGACCGCTATGACGTCAAACGTAATAGCTGACAATGACATGCAAGAACTTCACTAAATATTTAAACAGCCAGTGATTAGACAAGATTTGATCACGTGATCATAGGAGATTTACGCTGCTGCTTTATATTACGGCGATGCACTTGCATTGTATAGGGGGCGCAGTTCAATCGGTGTGTAAATTACAATGCATCGATACAATGTTCATTGTATTATACAATGTTCAACGTAATTGATACAATGTTAAAACCATATCTCTTTGACTCTATCGATGTAAATAAATCGACACATGAAATATAAAATATAGATATGATGAATGCTGTTGATATAATGTACAAGAGATATACTGTTAATGCTATGATAAATTAGAGAAACACGTATTAACCGAAAACGCACAATTAACTATTGCAATCTCTTTAGCCCTAATATTTAACAACAGATGATTTCCAAAGGGAAACAAAATAATAAAAATATAGAACAAATATCATTTTAAGTCCCAATATTTCGGCCTCCTGGCCTTCTTCAAGGGTGGTTTCAAGTAACGTCCATCTTGCTTATTCGGAGGTACAGGAAATGACGTATAAATATAATAATATTTTAAGTTTTTAATTGGAATCCGTCTTCATTGAAATCCGGAAGTCGTCTAAACGAAGAAACAGAAGAACGGAGGTTAAAAAATACAACACTTTGGGAGTTGTTAAACAGGGATTGTCGCCTAGTGGATATGATTGACATTCAAAATATAAACAATCCGAAATATCACTTTTCGAGATGACTTGAATCAAATGTTAACGGTTAAAATTGTTCTGGAACATTAATAGCATGAAATATACTTTCAAAAATGTACGTGTAGACAATTAATAACAATAAAATCTTTCATGTGTAAAATAACTGCTTCAACCAATTTGACTACTAATTTCTATTTGCCCAAATACAGCTGTATATGCCCGAGGCTGTCCATTATAATGTGCCGATCATGACGTCACATATTACGTCAAAACATTCAGTATGATAGGCGACGTATACTAGCGTAATATTCTTAATTATAGATATCTGTAGATAAAAATAATTGCCTTCCGCGCAAAATATAATTATTAATAACAATAATGTGATTTTTTTTTGCTAACCTTGAAAACTATGGTGATTCAAAGCGGTGTTCTTCTGAAAATTTCAGTTCAATCCATATTCATTGTAAAAGAGTGACATGTATTCCTCTCTGTATATATTGTTATCGCAATTCACTCAACGTATACGTACTAATATTTTATAACCTTCGGCCTTGGATGAATGGTGCTACCGTGACAATCCAGTGACGGATCTAGAGAAACATCTGGGAGGGTTTCCAAATTTTATTGGGGATGGGGGGTTCGGGTGTGTGGTTTGTGTATATGAAGCCTAGAAAATCCCTCTAGATCCGCCACTGCAATCGTTAATATATAATGTGTTTCCATATATTTTATTGATAAGTACGGCTTACTCTGATGCTATCTGGTTGTATATGTTAAGATCTGTCCATTGAGAAGTAATATATATATATATATTACTCTCGATCACCATGACGCTTTCCTCTCCGGCACAAAATGTACAAGTAGCCAAAGCGTTTTGATGGTCAAGACTATTATAAAGCCACATACTGTCCCAAATAAAAATGCAGGGGTTTTCATTTATGAATAGTACACTGACATCACAGGCCCTACTTTTATAGAAATTTCGTTATTTAATAAATAAGTCGCCTAATCTGTCCTGATCTGTCCAGATCTTCTATCCTAAACTTTGATCGTTAAACCAAAGAGTGGCGCTTGTACATGTTGTTACGATAGACAAGACATTTTACATACCACAGCCAATTTTTTTTTAAATTTTTCCAAATTTAATTTGGAAAAAGTGCTTATAATACAACTCGATATGGAACTGTGTTGCTGACACTCGAATTCCAGCAGGTCTTGTTGGAAATTTAAAAAGAATTCTTTTAAATACTAAATTTTAAGAGCGAAGCTTTCCGCCTCGTACATTGTATCATCCTCAACGAGCGTATGTAAAGGGAGGTAACTAGAAAATTAAATTCATTAAATTATATCTCACAGATGTTGCGACTAGCGACGGTAAATATTAAAGCGACTAACGACGTATAAACGTGTTTTTTCTTGTAATTTTCTTTCTAGATTACATCTATTTATATTAAGAG
>JAUMHH010204576.1:0-13143 GCA_032359455.1 Chlamys rubida
ATTGATTCATTTCTCTGTTGTTTATGTTGAAACACTTGTATACAGATCGTATGCAAAACACTACATTTTTGTATTTTCAAAATATGTATAAACCTGACACCTGTGTAAACCGGCCAAATAGTTTGGTCCAGGTGGCATCCGGTTTAGACAGGTTATACTGTACTATTCAACGGGAATACCATTACAGTCTCTATGTTACACTTTCTCAGTATCCTCAAAGACGAAAATGCTACCACATGAAATAAAGGGGAAATTCAAAGCGTAATGATTGACGCCATAATACAGTATAATGACCACGACTTGACAACAATGCGACGCGCCATTTTGAATGGGCTGTCAATATTAGTCTACTATATGCTGGGATTAACAGAAAGTATCCATCTTTAAATGATCTATAATAAAAAAAAAAATTATCCACTGACATATATCATTGTTGATATCTGTCACAGTGTGAAATATAAAATGGACAAATATAATAAAATATTATATCATTTTGTTTCCTGTCCTTCATATGTAATGCTCATGTTACATTGTCTGATAATCCTTTTTATACATGGGTAATATTGCATGTGTACAGCCTCTCCCACATTATGTATTACGTGTGATAGAGCGTGTTTTATCATGCTTTCATAAAGACATGCAATAATGCTTGTTTTTCTCATATCCTTACATGTATACACACTATAGTATTGCTTCTTTTAACCATCATTACAAGCCATATAACAATGTCTTCCACACCTAAAGGTTACATTGCAGTGCACGTAATATCTGTATACCATTTGACACCGGAATAGTTATTTTCGTAAGCAAAATATAGAAAAGCATATAACACAACGTCAACACATAATTATACTAAAAAATGAGATTGAAAGTCGATACACACAGATTAAATATACGGAATCGCTACTAAATACTGTTAATATTATCCCACATACACCCTATGCTTTTGAAATTTAAGCTCCTTTATGTGGCACCTGCCGTACCGCCCGTAAAGGTGACGAAAGTGAATATTTCAGCAACGTCATCAAACAAAAGCTTTAAACCTGTAATAAACATGTACATCACAAAAGCGAGAACGCCATGATAGGCTTCGGTTTTGTAATAGGCGTTTACAGTTTTGAATAAGAATTAAAGGCTTTTAAAACTGTGCTTATTTATGCATGTATTGCATATACTTCATTTTTATGTCTTATTTGGCTTAATTTGAAATATAAAAGATTTTTGTCTTAAAACAAAAAGTTATTTAATCTGAAAACTATATTTATTTAATTTACAGATACATTTGGATTACTGACTGAGTGGGTGTTTCGGAGGAGGGCAGGCTCTTCATAAAATTGACGCTGTCATATGAAATGGTTGCCTGGAAATAACTCCTCCAGTCGATACACCATACGACCACTTGGATTTATAAATTGCATACGGCTTGTTCAAAGACACTCAATTGTATTCTAACAACTCAACGATAGGATCGAACGCAATTGCAGCAAGGTTCAACATGAATTGACCAGGAGGAATGTTTGGAGTACCTGCATAGCTAGTACATAGCTACATAGAAAAAGACATTTATTTTATCCTGTTGAAATAAGGAAACAGGCGTCATCTGTCGTATTTGATATAACACTATTCTCAGGGCATCATGAAGAATTGGTCGGCTATTAGTGAAGTTGTCACGATGACTTTTACTGAGAATGTGACTGAATTGGTTCCGAACAGGCCAGAAACATATTCCGACCACAAGGTAATATCAATAATACATGTATTTCCTTCATTTAGGCTCATATTGAGAAACGTTTTTGGTTGATGAAAATTTAATGTTTCCCTGATTGCCTTTAGACAATATTCAAATTGTTTAAATAACAACAAATAGTGTCATTCAGGTATAGGGCCAATTTGCTACTTCAAACCAGTAAATGTTGTGTTATTACTTGATTCACATTCTCTATCTACTGCGCTATGAAGCCTAGATCGAAACTAATATAACTGAAAATGCCTCCCTATCGCGGCACCTTGTTTTATTAATGTTGGTTTCATTATATCTATCGTCAGGTTTAGTTCTTGTCACTTTGTTTTGACAACAATATCTTCGATTAATTTTTTTGCTACATTTCCGTGACGTTAATTGAATCCCGTCAGATGAGATGGATGACTTATTTGGATAATAATTCTGTTAAGCGAAACACTATGTTTTACATCTATTAATTGAAGCCACCATGCATGTATTTACTCATATAATTCGATAAATCCTGTGTATGCGAAATGTTTAAATTGGCTTCATTTTAACCGCAAAATTATGTCCCCCGAAACTCTCGATGAAAACTTAACCTAACGAGATAGAACAATACAATATAGCCTTACGTGTCTCATATTTGACAACAAATTAAATAATTGCTGTTTTCTTCTCGAAATATATCATATGTAGGATCATATAGAAAGTCCAGTTCTAGTATGCATTGTTGAAACTTCTAAAAACTGATCTACGTACCGTTGAAATAACAGCGGGGCTTCAAGCTCATTACTCAGCTACACAAATCGATTTTAAGATTGCCGCGACGTGGCGTTAGTACATTTATGTAGGCTGTGGTCAGTTTCTTAGCCTGGTCATTACAAAACTAAAATAATTCCAAATGTTTACAGTACACAGCTAAATTATTTTTCATCTGTTTTGACTCAGGGTTCCTTTGCACAAAGCACCATTGTTTTTGCAACACTAAGACTTCCTTACATACTGACCACAGTAATGACGAACCATTTCAGTATCATAATTTTATTTTCTCTGTACGGATAAGCATTTTAAGATGAACACATTTTAAAACAAAGAAAAATATCTGATCTTTGATGTTAACTGGATGTTTCTTTTTTAAGTCAGAAATATATCACTGTGATTACAGTTTATAAGTTGAAACAATAATAAATCATCTCTATATATCTTTGCAGCTTATATGGAATATTGCCACGGCAATCATCTGTGTGGAATTCGTGTGTGCGTTCATACTCAATGCCATTGTCATTGGTCTGTTGAAGAGGAATAAAAAACGAAACCGGATGTCATTCTTCGTTCTGCATCTAGCCGTGTCTGGTTGAGTATAATCTATCTATTATTATTTGTACACTTAAAAATTTATATATGCAACTGTGTTTCGTTTCGTTCAAAATCTGTGTAAGTATCGTATTTTGGTTTAAAATATTAATCACCCAGAAACAACAAAGTATTTCCTAAGTGTGAAAAAATCGTAATACGAACAAAAAGTCAAAGAAATTACGGTTAAACAAACAAAAGAAACGTTAAAATTGAAAAGGATAAAAACATTTTTTTCTTTTTTTTTTTATTATTGTTCTGAAGGTTAAAAGTGTTCAGCTTCATCGCCAACGCTCACCGCGTAACTCTTGGTGACATACAGGTGATGCAACGTTCTGAAAATGAGAACAACTATAATGACAACTATAAAGCACACTAATGAGGTGATACTACCTTAAGGCGTATTTAATATCAGAAGCAACAATTCATATATGCAAATTATAAAAAAGGTCATAGACCACGAATATGTTGTAGGTTTGTTGATCTCGTCCTAACAACCTTCAAAATAGTTTTTATTAGACGACTCCTTAGCAAAACGTCACATACAAAACAGAAATTTCATTACAATGTCGCATTAAATATTTTCTTTTAACAGGTAAATATTTTACCTCTAATATTCGTTTTGATTCCTTCTGTGATATATCGGTGTGTCCATTGATGTTTTCCAAAAAAAAAAGTTACATAATTAGCAAAACCAGGAGCTTCATTCTTTTACCTGTCAAGGAAAGCATGTTGGAAACAAACGATAAGCAATTAACAAAAGTTTGTAACCATGGTAAACACTGAAATAGTATAGTTGGAAATCAAGTGATGACAACTTTTGTAAAATTACTCAGTGTAATTCGAAACCTCCCTGGTAGGAAACCCTGGCATTGTAGTTCAGTTTTCAACAGGATGCATTTACCCTGATACTATCTGATGACGGATACACAACTGTGACCTATGAACTACAAGTGCAGGGGCTAGTATTACACAATACAATATAACGACTGCGAAATTAAAGTGATACGTTTGTCATATAATTGGGTGGTTAAGTTTTGACAATTTAAGTCATAGTGAAAATAAATACGGTTTGTTTAGCTTCCGAAGAGAACACTTTCCTTTCAGATTTTGCTACATATTTACTTGATATCGGTTGCAAAAAAAGAGGATCGCATTGATATGACTGCTATGCTGCAAAATAGATACATATACATAGCCATATGTTTATTTCATATAGCCATTATGGACAATAAATGTAGACATATTGCCAAGGGTTTACTTAGTTGGTTGTAACGGGTTTAACGTCCTATCACTGCCTAGGGATGTCTTAATCATATACTGTTTTTGCGATAATGTCTATTCAATTCCATGATAAGTTATTTAGTACACACATATCGGCAGTGTTTTAAACAATGTGGCTCCAAACCTCTCAAGATAAGGATATAATCACGCTGAAGTGATTGAAATCAATACAAACGGCTTTATTTAATCCATGAGGAGAGCAGGATGATAAAACACGTTTATTAAAGTAGTTCTACGATGAGTATCAAACGTTGGTAGATTTAATGGCAAATATACATGCGGGATTTAAAATGTCTCCAAATTCAACGCAAAAATAATATATCTATATAATGATTGATACAAGATTCTCAGTGAAATAAACCCCATGTTCCCCAAGGACTCATTGATACGTATGAGATTGTCTCATGTCAAATGGAAATTCTGAAATGTTAATTGAATTTTATGTGTTCTTATCTTATCGCGTTCTCCCCTTTATCTTTTCTGATTTATATTTCATATTGATATACATGTCTTCTTTAACTTCGAAAACATGTTTCGAACTTAATATATTGATGTTGTGTCTGCTTGTATTATTACTCATCAACAAATATCGTCCTAGTACAGAGTAACTACCAACAAACAATAAAAGGAGAATACCTAAGTGTGAATAAAGCCGATATCTGCACTCCAATTTAATGAAATTACAGCAGAATATTTACAATGGAAGTAGAATGAAAACAAAAGACCATGCATTTCGGAAGGGTTGGCGTTTCCTGCTACATCGATCGTCAAGTACGTCTAGTTCTCACATTAGTAATAAGCCGATGTAGTGACAAAAAATCCACAAAACACAATAAAAGCATAAAGAAAACGTCGGTATTCATATTGCATGAGAAGAAATATTCCCGGATGAAATGATATAATTGCGAGCATTAACACCATTCACAGTTTTCATCAACTGCTATTTTGTTAATCCCCGTGTTCCACATTTGTCCATCGGCAGCCAACACCGTGTTAATCGGAGCAAGTCCTTGCCTATGGAATCACCGACGACATGTAAACTTAGGAGATAAAGGATGTGTCTAGCAAGAAAGGGAAAGTTCACGATTGAAACCTTGCAATCGGCATGTTTATCATAGAACCTATGTTATGATTTCCGCCTATCCGATATTAGTATTCACCACGATAAAAAAAGGATTTCATGTTTGTCTTCGATCACTGCTGATTTACGTGAATGCGGAAGTGAATTAACTAAAAGACGACATAATGCAAAACGTTAAAATAGTAAATCATCAAAATAATAGAAAAATAACAAAATGTAATCAAAATTCAAAATTTCAGTTAACATGATAATCCATAGGAAACAAAATACAAAGAAAATAAATCTCAAAAGTTACGTTTTTAAGACTATTTGTATTATCGACGTAGCCCTAAATGCGCGTCCTCTGTTCTGTAAAGCTCATGATTGTTTTCTTTTTTTTTATTCTCCTGTGTGTGAGTGCGTGTTTTGTCATGTTTTCCCGTTTTGTTTCGACTTAGATTTATGCCAGTATTAGTTTGGTCGACGTTTTATATTGGTGTTCATTTTCGTATGCATAAATGATTTACTTTTGTCTAATCTAGCTGATTTATTATTATTTATTTCAAAACCCGTTTCTCTGGTCCTGATAAACGACGTTCAGTTTACACTAGCGATAGCCTCGTACAAAACTAGACATATCATATCAATTTAAAGGCATATCTCATAAACGTAATGGAAAACACGCGCGTAGTACCATTACCCCTGGCACCTCTCATAAGGAAACGGCTCGAAAATGCATTTATTTGACAATAGTTTTAATATAAAAGACCTGAAATATTATTTTGATTGATATTAATATGTTTATTCACAATATTTTGTACGTTTTGCATTTCAAATTGCGTAATATCACACTTTGCATTCGAAAATGCAATATGTCGATAGGCAATATGCAAAGTGAAATAACATTTTTATCTTAATCAGGATTCTTTTTTTTTAATTTCAATTAAGGACATTCTGTTGTTATTAATTACGACCCAACTGATGAATGTACGCTTTCTTTCGTTTTTATTAATCCAGTTACTGTTACTACGTCGTGGTTTGTTCAAGTATTAAGTGAATAATATTCACTGGTTCTATCTCGATAATGTGAAGTATAGTGTGCTTTTTATAGATAGCATGCATATATTAACTGCACAACGGCCATATTCAACACCGCCAAGTAACTGGCTGCGCTCGCCATATCCGTACAGCTTGCACCATATCTGCCCGACACGCACAATATCCATTTTACTTGTTAACGTTTAATTTGTTTCAACACTTTGCGTACAAATATCTGACTAGCACAATAACACATAATTTGTATTGCTGATGTTTTTTTTATTTTGTATGAAAGTATTTCTACAATTGGTATATGATAAGAAACTTAGATATCACCATTTCCATATCCTAATACGTTTCGACCCTCGACCATTATCAGCCCTCGGGCTGAGGAAAACGTCTCGGGTAATATTACACATTTTACAATGTTACAGTATTGCAATGGCACTGTTCATGGTTTGATGCTTATTTTCCATTACTAAGAATTATTTATATGCATGTCTTGGTACAATGGTTAAATAAAGAATATCAAATTTTAACACACAGTATCGTATTGTGAAACAATTTCTTTATAATTTACTTCAATACATCTCATCTAAACTGGCTGTAGACTTACCAGTAGTAAGTTTCGTGGTATAGGACATATTTCGTTTGCCGTTCGCGTATTCTCTCTTTCTTTTGTTTCTGAATCACTATTGCTTATATTATTCTTTAGAGTGTTATTGTGGCCATCATCGATATCCAGGGGTTACGCTCACTTTCGCTCTCTGCACCCTTGGGATATGTCATGGTTAAATTGAAGGCACGAAAATAGCTGTTTGATTGGTCTCAGGAACAAAAATACTGACCAATCGCTAAGCTGATACCTGTCCTTTGCAGATTACAAAGGAGAGACGCCCGACTTCAAAGCCTGTCATTTTTCTTACCGTTACGTGACCGCGAAAATCTTTTGATGTATATCAAAAGATCAAACTAGTCTTCTTGTCTCATCAACAAGGTGGCGCACACTGAGCCTGTACTTTTGCTATGACTTATTCCAGGGTGTAGAGAGCGTAAGTAATCGTAACCCCTGTAGTATCGAGCATGCATTGTGGCAGCACCCTCCTCCTCAAAAAAAATTAATAACAGAAACATTGCTTACTCAGCTATTTATTCGGTAATCGTTTTTAATGAGACTGGGATTGTTTCATTGACAATATTTATTGAAGTGTTATGTTGAATTAGTAGCATCTGTATAGGCAAGGGTTTGCTAATTACGATTTGATTTGATTTTCTCGGAAATAAACTGCAGACATTCATAAAAATATATTTAATATGGCTTTGTGTTTCCCCATATATCATATACCTGCCTGCATGCATTAGGTTAATTTTAATCCCCCATTTGCACAATCGAGCCCATTGTGGATAGTTTACGCGGTTTATAAGAACCGGAATTGCTACTTAGACGCGTATTAAACCTAAATAAATCATGGGCGAACGTAAAAGTACATTTCAGATTTGTAATAAACAAAGTCGCCTCCTACTGAAGTTTAAAAGTGCAAAGCTGATCTAGCGCGTGAAATCGTAGTATCGTGATTATAATAACGTGCGCTACTGTATAAACGAATCTGTGTATCTGAGCCGTTCTTAATTAAAAGATATACATTTGTTCATTGATTTTGTTGTGGTCTGTTTTATTAACTTTTGAGTGGTGTATGCAATCCGTTAGCGCATTTGACCCATATCTTTTCACCTCCGTTCGATATTTTGTGAAAGGAAGGTTTTTTGTTGTGGGGACAGAACGCCCTGTGTAATTTGTTTAACTTAGTTATAGAATCTGTCAGCGACTGTATCTATCATCCTCGTTTAGGTTCATCTTTCGGGAGAGTGGGGTCATTAGAGAATATTATGCCAAACTCCCTCCATTCAATCAAGTTTATAGAATATGTCGGCCCATTTAATCGTCACCTCTGTTTGATTTACGTTTTGGGAAAGGCGGACGCTCTTTGGAAATATTAACACTAGCACGTTTCGTTCATGTCACCACTAACCATCAATTGTGTATCCTTGTTTTTCAGCGTTTGATTTGATTTAAGACAATTTAACGACATCGCTGAAACATTTCAATCAGGCTAAATTGCGTTCATCTAGCACCAAAACAGTAGATTCAATAATCAAGTACGCGTACGGCAAAATAGATTTTACGTTGGTTTGTATTCTGTAGTGTTGTTCTGTTAGCGGTATTCATGATCGCTTTCATGTTCTAAGTTTGCAAACGTGACATTAGCTCAATTTGACCCACATTTACTCCATCGATATCGCTGATGAAGCAGAGGACACCTAAATTTCAAGAACATCACGTATTATTCCCGTCATACTTTATGTTGAAATATGGTTTTGTTTACATGTCGGCCATTGCTATTACTCTTTTTATTCTTCTCAGTGATTTAGTGAGATTGTAATGTTACTATTGGAATCGTGACTAAAAAACGATTGGTAATATGAACTATAAGTGTAATAATCATCGAATGAAAATACGAACATGACGAGGATATATAACTTGTAAAATTGATTCCAATAAAAGTAGTATTAAGCTTATATATAAATTGAAACCAAAAAACAGGAAAAACACCAGTGTGGCTCAAACCGACCTTCACATATGCAAATATTCTGTCTTTGCGTATTGCAGAGCTATCTTCTCTTGTGAGGAGATATTGATTGTTACGTCATTGGTTTGTGTGAAAAAATTACGTCGTTTTCTCAAAAGTTGATGGTGTTACTCTCACAAACATATGACGTAACAATCAATACCTGCTCACAAGAGAAGATAACTCTGCAATACGAAGAGACGGAATAGGGGTGTTGCGGAAACAACTCGTCATCAGCATCAACAATCATCAGTGCATACAAAAACATTATTGCATTTAAATTCATTATTAGAAATTGATTGCAACCTTTATTGTCAACTTATAAAATCCTACGATTGTTTGTCATGCATATGGTATAGATATAGGTTTGAGGTGTGTTGCCCACTTTTTATCCTCGCGACAAATTAATATAGTTAAACATATCTCTGTTGTGAACTTGTCACTCTCGCATATATAGAAAGGGGCTACGATAGGTGAATGGTTAGCACAGTGCAATTGCCAATTATATGCTGCATGTACCGGGATATCATGTCTTGTTTCATTTCTGTTGTTTCTTGGCCCGCTGACAGATCGGTTACCAGAGTGATTTATACGGTAAACAAAGCAACTGATCAGCGATACAAAATAGTTTTTTCAAATTGTCGAATTTAAAGCCTGCCAAACCAATACTCATTATGGTGCAGCAGGGATGACACATGCCTGTATAATTGTAATCAATCTGAAATGAAATTTTTACAACTGGACTTTATGTTAACTGACATGAAGTCTGTTCACACAAAACCATATATCACCAGGCATGTTTGTATCAACCTTCCAATTTATCCCATTTTGTAAATTGTAAAGACAAAGAAAGTGCACCGACCATAAAAGTGTCAATTAATACAATCTCGTTAGCGAAGCTTGTTGATAGAGTGGTAAAATCACAGAGGTAAAATATATCGAAATAGAAACCAACTGATGTATTTCTGACAATATGTACTTTTGCGAATTGATGGGTTGGAAAATAAATCATAAATGAATGAAATAACTTAATATATCATGTATTCTTTATGTTGCTACATGAAGTGCAGGCGATGGAACGAATGTTTATGGACTTCATGTCATATGGATGTTTAAATATAGTGTTAACTACGGAGAGTGCAATTTGAAGGGATCTTTCCTTTTTGCTATTTAATGAAGTTGCTACCATATATTTATTTATATATCGAACATGAAATTCCCTTTGATTTTTCTTCTGCTTACTAATCCATGATTTTGTAAGCGCGTTTAAGTTACTCTATTCAATGATCCATGAATTAGCAAAATGTATGCTAAATGTTAATCACATTTTCATCATTTTTGTCATTTTCATCAACAGCACAAATCGTATTGTAAAGACCTATTGTAAAACAGCAATTACAATTATAATTATTTATATTTACATTATAAGCTGATTGTCAAAGTATTGTCGAATGTTTTTATCTCAGTGTATTTTGATACATGATTGACGTAAATCTGACTTTATAAGACAGCAGTCATATGGCTTTACATGTATCAACGAAGTGAAAAGTCAGTATCTGATTTTTCTTTAAAAACTGAAATGTATACAACCACAAACTAATTTGTGATGTAAGAATCAGATAACGTAGAGAATACAAATATTTGGTGTTTTGCAAGAAAAAGACAATAATGTTTACTTCATTTCAGACTTCCTGATGGCAGTGTTCTACATCTTCCCAGTGGTGATAGACAGACTGTTGGATGTCTGGCTAGCTGGTCTGTTCATGTGTAAACTAATCAAGTACTTAAGCTTGGTTGTGTGTTTCGCCTCCACCTACATGCTGGTGGTTCTAAGTGTGGACAGACTGTATGCTATCGCTCGGCCATTGTCCGCCACCAAACGAGGCATGCTCTACAAATGGACGCTGGTCCTTATAGCCTGGGTCATCGCAGCCATGTTGGGTATCTATGACTTGGTGTTTGCCAGGATCGTGACCGGAATACCCACCCCTGCACATGATATACCATTTTGTGAAATAATTTACCCAGATAATATGGTAAGTTAGCGGTCAGAAATTGTTAATCTGCGGTCAATCTGATAACGTACAACTGCGATAAATATTCTGTTAACCCAATTATGCAAGGGCAGATGGTTTTTAATGTTAAAGAGCGTTTTATATTGGGGAAAAAAATAAAACAAAACAAAAAGAAAGCGTTAAAAAGGGAAAATGATAAAAAAGAAAAAGGATTCAAAAAGTATATTTTATACAAAGTTGGCCACGAAAGATACAGATATCCTATGAAGGAACGCCACGTTAAATATATAATCAATATGCCTTACATTAGCATGACATCGCAATGCAAAGACAATAAAATGACGTCATGCCATGGCAAGTTTTACATCATTTCAGTCTGTTTTGCTGAATGTATATAAATGACCTTTATTTCATGTCATTTCGCCGAATTCGGCTTGGTTATAAAGCAGATTGACATAGAGAATAATACATGCCTTTTTCCACATCACACCCAGTATCAACCCGAGACTGCAATATCAGCCCGGGGGCCGAAGGCCCGAGGGCTGATATTGCTCGAGGGTTGATACTGGGTATGATATGGAAAAAGGCGTGTTTTATTATCTGTGTATTACATACTTACTAATAAAAGTTATCTTATGATCAATTTTTCTTTTGAAATATTGAAAAACGAAAAATGTCCAAAAGGGGTGTGATAACAGGTTTTGCGGGCTGATACAGCTTTTGGGGTGTGAAACGGCGAGGGCTGATATGGGTTAGAGCAATTGTGTCGTATCGCATATACAAAAAAAAACATATTTATTAGTAATAAATGTTATTAATGCGGTCAAAATTTGTTACGAAGACATCAGTCTCAATGCATTATTGCTGACTGCATTAACCTCGCTAAGTACTATTTTAACTAATGTATAAGTTCAAAGTATTTAAATTACATATATAAGTTTCAATTTTTAATTGGAGTCTTTGAATATGACTTATCAACCTTATTGGCAATGCTATCTAATACTTAAATTGTTAATGTAAAGCTAAACTACGATATACACAATCCAGATATCCTTTGGTACATGTACCTTTTTTTAATGCAGCAGAATATATTTATTTTTTTTACTTCGCAGACGAAACCACTGATTCTGTTGTTTGCCTCAACAAACATGTTCGTGCCGGCTGTACTAATTGGAGCCTGCTACACCACCATTGTACTAATCCTGTGGCGTAGAGGGAGACAAGGAATTCCTCTGTCCAATCGTAAGACAAACGGTAACCATATTGCATAGTCACTCCTTCATTTAGTGTGTTTGTTTGTATGATTGGTACGGAGGTGGTACGGTATAGTCTAGTGATAGGACGCCGGGCTCCTGACCGAAGGGTTGCGGGTTCGAGTCACGGCACGGCACTGTACTGTATCTTTGTGCAAGATACTTTACTCCGCTTGTTCCAGTCTACTTAGCTGTAAATAAGTACGTGTTTGGGCAGTGATAGCATTGATGAATGCTAGCTGAGCGCCGAAATTGCAGCACCGGCTGTATATTGTCTGGTTGCAAAGGCCGTATAACCACGGGTTATAATTTGTGAACCGCTTTGAGACGACCTACGCACTAGGTTGTGATAAAGCGGTACATACAAAGAACGAATTATTATGATTAATGTGTATGTGTTCGTTAAATATAGTTGATGTGGCGATAAGTGTCAATAAATAAATCATTAGGAGTATTGTTATAGGGAAGCAGATATGTAATGTTCCATTTTAAAACTTCCCGAACTTGCAGTGGACCAACAAATTGCATGTTATACATGTATAATGCAATCAATCTCTGCAGGTCAATTGGTTTTTGCCGCAATTTGCGCGCAGCTTCATCTGACATCGGTACTCGATCTTAAGATTTCTAAGAGGTCTGATTTCATTAATTGTTGGATATCATTTTCTAAAATACCTCGCTAAACCATTCGAATGTTGTTTTAAATTCAGACACATCCCATTTGTCTTTTGACTGATGTAGTATAGCGAATGTTTAGTTGAAGTGCATATTTCGGCTTTAACATCATTCC
>JAUMHH010204587.1:0-13143 GCA_032359455.1 Chlamys rubida
TTGACGCCGCCGCCGCCGCCGGAAAAGCAATACCTTAGTCTCGCTTTCCTCGACTATCGTCGAAGGCGAGACAAAAATTACACTGAAATTGGTTGCAGAAGAAATATGTTGTTCTAACCGACAACTTTTACATGTTACGTAACATTTAGAAGATTTGATCACAGAGTTGCCCTCCCCAGTCTTGTTACAATACACATTAAGGGCTTCACTCATCATGATCCATGTGAAGACTATTGGTCCTGTCATCAACAGAATCAACTCATTTTACTAAGGAACCCAACACTTGTTTGGTTTTATATAAACTGAAAGATGGTTAACAAATTACAGCGTTGACCCTACAGGTTCTCTGGAAATACGATTAAATATTAGATGATATCACGTTTTTCTACATCCTTATGGGTTCAATCAATTTGCAATATTGACTCTGTGTTACTAAATTTAGAAACATGAGGTCAATATTCAATTATGACATCACTTTAATTGTAATGCCACCTCTGTCAAATGCAGTTCTGTTCTCTTGGTGTTTCGCTTACACTCCTTATTTTTCAATGTTTAAAGCACAATAATTTTATATCTAATGTTACTATGTGTTACATATAGGGCTGTCACAATATATCAGAAAACAGGTATATCGCAATACGCGGGTATATCGTATCGTACCACAATACAGAGATGAAATATTGCTGTATCGCAATATTTTCAAAAGCATATTTTTATGTATCTGCTTGGTGTTTTAACTTTGCAAATTACTACAAATTCGAACAGATATGCCAATAAGCATAAAGCAGGCTTTTAATAGTTCAAATTTTGTAATCGATGGTTGGTTTGACAAAAATCTTAAATCTATGTAATCCATATTATATATGATTAAGTTTGATAACATTCTGACAACAACTTATTATAAAATTGAGCACATCCTTCCTATGACAACATATCAGGATACATATCACAATATATTCATTCTGTACTGCAATAATCGTGATACACTCTTGGCGTATTGTGACACCCCTAGTTACATACATGGACCTGAAATGTGATATTGACCTTGTGATTTCATCTTGGTTAATATCTCTTTCTCAGGTCCATATAACCACATATTCATTTCAACAGAAGTCCATGATTGATCAATATAAAAGCAGTGAGTGGCTAATAAACTAAGGTACTGACCTCAGAGCCTTGACAGGGTAGGTGTCTGATGCATCGGATATAAAGAGCTCCCTGGAGCGAATGTGCGGATCTGGTATCAACGATTCTCTCCCACAGCCTGCAAAAACACAAAGGTAACGACGATTAGTGCATATGTCACCCTGGTAAAATGCTCGACACCTTCCTAGTGACTCGGTTAGGCTACATTGGGTTGAGTGTAAGACTGTAGTAACCAGAGGTCCCAGGTTCAACCCCTAGCATGGAAAAAATAATGACCTCTGGGTCACAATTTTCTCCCAAAAATTAGAAACTATTCATATATAATTATGTCAAAGCCTGCAAATATACAAAAGTGACAACGGTAAAACTTACACAGGTAAGACTAAATTGTTGTGGAACCATTTTAAACCACGACTTCAAATGAAGGGGCGATGAGAATTATACCCGCATTTGTGACAATCTGTTCTATGATGTATTACACTTTTACACCCCATTATTCAATACTGTAACAGTAACGTTAAGTATATTAAGAGTCAACGGTTCAATAAACCACCTCATTAAACAAGACATTATCACTCAACACTACCGTAAGTCATCTAATAGCTTCCATTATATATATGGTAATGTGACAAATTAATTCAATGTAATGCAAAATACACACAGTGTTCTGGTCCCAGCTTGTATACCACACAACAATGGATTCCACTATGTAAATAAGGAATCAAATCAACTTTCTCAGTGTGACTAAATTGTTTGAATACTTGATTGTTTAGATGGCGACAGAAATTATGATCGGTGACCAGATATTTCTAGGACACCATCTTCCTGTTATTGAGACTTGCAGTCTATGAATTCAGTCTAAATACTGTCCAGGTGTCTCACCAATACCTGGATTACCCTGAAACTAGGTCACAGAGCTGTCCGGACTGTTTCCAGCTCTCCTTTGTATAGGATATACATCCCCCATGAATATCAAAACATCACCAGTAGAACTACGCATTATTCTGGTGACCAGTTCAGTGGTTTTGTATACATAATAAAATTTGCTGGTAACATCTAAAAGTATCATAAAGAACTTACAGTACTCACATGTCACTAAAAATAGCCCAAATACAAAGCTATCAAAAACCCATTGACTTAAAACCCCCAAGGCTGATAAAGCTCTCAGGATATCTGTACATCAACAACAGCAGAAACACAATTACTACTCTAACAACGTCACCTTCTGAATTATCCATGAATAGCAGAACTCGTTCTAAGGTTTCATCTGTAACGGGATGGCGGCCATGTTTGTTTGGGGTCACAGACAAGTAAAGCTGGTCGAGGATTCACAGCCACCTTGTCTGGTATCTGTCTAACACAAGTAGGCCAGCCCTGCCTCCCCTAGGCCCGAGACACAGCAGTAGTGACAACACAAGCATGTGTGTGTGTGGAGGCCTGTTTACATTGGGTTGAGAGGCCCACGTCTCACAGCCAGCTAAAGCTGTGATCAGTGTAGGAAGGGAGGCAACAGCTGCTGCCATATTTTAACAAATTTTCCCCACAAAGAGAAACAACTATAGGCACACTTAATGTCAAGAGAGCCTTATTTAACAGATTACTTGTATTGATAATTTCATAAGATGATTTACCTATCAAACTAAGGTTTTATCTCTTGATACAAAGAGAATTGAAACAAAAGTGGCATACAAAAGTATGTGCCAAGCATCATTTTTGAGAGTAAATAATTTATTAATTAAAATGTTATTTATATATTTCCCAGCGATGTTTTACTTATTTTTTGTCAGGTAAGCATCAAAATATTGGTGAGTCCCACAGGAAAACTGTAAGTCAAAAGTCTCAGAGTTGTAGTATATATATATCTGTGTCTGATAAATAGTTGTAGTATATCTGTGTCTGATAAATAGTTTCCTAATATGGATTTCGCATAATTTTGTATTCAGTTCACACCCAAATACAATCCTTACTATCTTCATATTTCGACCAGAATTAAAATAAAGATAAGTGCACCTACTACTTTTGTGATATATTGATCTACACCTCTATAAACAGTATCGGTGCAGCTTTACAGTAGTAAGCTGGCTATATAACTTCACAATAAACTATTTAAGGCTCTTGAGCTACCAATATAGGTAACTGGTGACCTCCTTTGTCTCTGTTCATGTTCTGAGTTTTCCTGATTTTGATTGAACAGGTAAATCTACCCGCAGGGCAGAGTTCGATGATCAGGGTGTCGATCGTTGGGGAACAATACATGTATAAAGCTAGTCTAATGAGGGTGAGTCTAATTGGAAAGGGGAGAAGAGGTTAGGCCTATCATGATTTGTGAGAACTTGTCAGTTGATGTGTAACTGTCAAATGCATGTGTAACGGTCAAATCAGGTGATGCGTAGCGGCTCAAAATTCATGCGTAACAGTACCATTACGCTAAAACAGCCTGGGGAGAACACTGTATACACCCTACCTGTAACCTATCTGATGCAGTGTACATACGCTCCCTATCGATTGGCAAATCGTCCTGGGTCGAGTGACATAAAAAATATACAATTTTGTCACATCGCTGTACAGGTAAAAAATACAAATCGCTCACTCAGTCATAGCTTGACAAAGAGACCAGTCGGTCTTGAAAAGTTGTGACATGTTTGATAATCATATGTACATTGTTTGTGTAGAAAGTAAAACTTTGATATTGCATATTTCCAAACTGATGAATCTTACTGAAGATATGAAAATAGTAACCTCTTGTTGATTACAAACATATAGCTCCTCCAGGTGAACAATGTTATCTTATGTTGATTACAAACATATAGCTCCTCCAGGTTAACAATGTTATCTTATGTTGATTACAAACATATAGCTCCTCCGGGTTAACAATGTTATCTTATGTTGATTACAAACATATAGCTCCTCCAGGTTAACAATGTTATCTTATGTTGATTACAAAAGGTGTAGCTTCATGGTCATACTGATAATAACCTCATGTCGATTAAGTGTTCCTACCGATTATAATTGACTCTGAAATTATTGACATGATGTTGATTATAAGCATATAGCTACAGATTAACACTAAAATTAGTCTGTTGATAACCAAGATTATCTACTGAATCTTATCTACTGATAACCAAGATTATCTACTGATAAACAAGATTATCTACTGATAACCAAGATTATTTACTGATAACCAAGATTATCTACTGATAACCAAGATTATCTACTGATAACCAAGTTTATCTACTGATAATCAAGATTATCTACTGATAACCAAGAGTATCTACTGATAAACAAGAGTATCTACTGATAACCAAGAGTATCTACTGATAACCAAGATTATCTACTGATAACCAAGAGTATCTACTGATAACCAATATTATCTACTGATAACCAAGAGTATCTACTGATAACCAAGATTATCTACTGATAACCAAGATAATCTACTGATAACCAAGATTATCTACTGATAACCAAGATTATCTACAAGTTTAAGTTCTGGAACTGGTAACCCTTTATTGATCATTAATAGCTTAATTATAGTGTAGTTAGCAACTTCACGGAGGAGTACTGAAAAAGGTGTTCCTACAGTTTACAACTTACGCTGATTACTAACCTCATGTTGATTTCACAGGTGTACGTAGGTGGAGGTTAACTCATTCTAAAGTTTGTATCTTCTGATAAACTTATACACAATGACAGGATATGTACATACTTTGGTCCACAAGTTCAAATCTGTGCTTCTTTGCCCCCCATTTATCCCCGACTCAAGATAAATGGAAACTTTCCCCATATGTAATTTCTCATACATGCCTGATTAAGTATTCAATTTGAGTGTTGTAAAGGCCGGTTAATTGTGAAGATAAAACACACACAGGGCCCACAAATATCTAACATGTGAAGCATACATAAACATTACATTTCCCACATGAATGTCATAAATAAATGCCGACACTCTATCCTGTCAAAAAGGGGATTTAGATTAAGCGAACATAATCGGTGGAATCCTTTAGGTAAGGTTATACATATCAACTGTGAATTAAATACGCTCACTTTTCTGGCAAGTCTGAACCAGCCTGAGTAGGGATATTGTGATCCTATTACCAACACTTGTTCTAACATATCTCTCGGCCAACACATCAGACCAACCTGTACTAAAGAGTACTAGGTTTATTACCTGGACGTGTCTGACCTTTATCGTTATATTCTTCTTGGTGTAATAATCATTTGGCAGAGAAAAAACTGGCAATAGAGCATAAATATGACATTAAAAGAAACAGGAAAAATTGATAAAAAGCGTAACTGTGACATTAACAGAAACAGAAAAAAAATTGCTATGAACTGTTATTGTGACGTTATAAGAAACAGAAAAAAATGCTATAAAGTGTAATTGTGACATTGTGTCAAAATGTGATATTAAGTCAGGAATGCTTTGAACTTACTATTCAGAAATGTTCCTCGTATCGTTATGCATTGAACATAACTTCTGTAGTTATCTATTATACATAATTTTACCAGGGACGAGTGCCAATTCTATACTGGAGTACCTTCCTGACAGTCACATTTACAGGTATATAACTGAAACCTTTCAACACAGGCAGTAGACGTTCAATAATTGAGTAATTGGCTCCAGGTTTTTTCCCTAATGACAATATCAAGTTAAAAAACGCCTTGCATGATGGAAGTCACTATGAAATTTTTACATTTAAATAAATCAACTTGAAAGAGAACTTTAAATGGAAAATTAATTTAAATTGATCAAATTCCATCTCAATGAATAAATCGAGACTGGATCATATAGAATAGGTTAAAGTCTTACTTTGATATCATGCATATTTATATTTATAACACAAATTGTGTTATTTGGAACAATGAAGTTCCTTCATACCATTAAATATGTATTGATGGCTTTGTAAAAGTTAAAATGCACACTAAATAAAATAGTACCTTTCAGCTATCTCGTGTCAAGGTCAATTATCTCCACTTCTCAAGGTCAATTATCCCAACATTGTGAACATATTTTGAAATAAACAGAACATTCAAGGATATCTGAATAAATATGTTGTTACTTACAAATCAAAACAAAATCGAGCTAAAACGGTTATTCATTTGTAATAAACAGATGATTCCAATTAAAAGCAAGATCTGGAATTTGGACGAATTGTTTTGTAGTATTAATTTCCACATTCGATAGATAAAAATATGATGGTATAGATAATTTTTACATAGAAACAGTGTTTTTATACTTTTGCACTGTCGGATATACAAAAGTGTATGAATCAAAATATCATTATTTCAGACAATAAAATCATGATCAATGGGCTAGAGAAATGGCTACAAAATTCTTGACTGATATTTTTTTTACCAAAGTGGACTGTTTGACAGTGTGATATGATCAATGTTACAGCTATGATCTATATACCCTAGATATAGCTGAGGAACTTCAGCAGTCTATTAACTAATTCACCCCTGAAGACACATTTGAACTCTTCCGATTCAAAGGTTGGAATAGTTCATGATGACATTTCAGGGGTGAAAGAGTTAAGGTGTTTTATAGTGTGTCTCACACACTGTAGATATACAAGGAGCCACAAACAGCATACCTGTTTCACTTGTTTCACGTTATCAAGTACAGGTAGTAGCTGATAACACTACAACATTATCAGCCCTAGATTATACAGTGTTTACAACATGGCATTACCTCAACAAACATAATACACATGTTTGTTCTGTTTACGGGATTGTTGACAGACGCTGCCTTTGAACCCCAATGATTGCCAGTACTCTACATATTTGTGTTCTACCTATGTATACTAACACCTATCATAATTTGATCATAGAATGTAATTAAGATAGCTGACCATTTATAATCACCTGTGTTACCTACATCAGTAATACATAGGAACCCCTACACCTAAATCATTACCTAATGTACCTGTGATTGCTGATATCTATAAGTACTAATATCCCACCTTACATTACTTATATACCGACACACATACCTGTGGTCACCTATACCCATGGTCAACTATGTCTATGGTCATTATATATACATTGTACCTATGATCAGTTATACCCGTGGTCACCTAATTATACCCGTGGTCACCTAATTATTTGGTCAACTATGTCTGGTCATTATATATATATACCTATGAGCAGTTATACCTGTGGTCACCTATACCTATGGTCACCTATATATACCTGTGGTCACATTGTATACCTATGGTCACATTGTATACCTATGGTCACATTGTATACCTATGGTCAACTATACCTATGGTCACATTGTATACCTATGGTCAACTATACCTATGGTCAACTGTACCTATGGTCACTATACAAAAAACTGTGGTCACCTAAACCTATGGTCCTTACATATACCTGTGGTCAGGTGTACCTGTTGTTACTACTTTATACAGTACATCTAACATACTTTGCCTATCAATACCACTTTAAGATAACTTAACCCGCTCCTTGATGCTTTCAATAATATATTCAGTGTTTGTAAGTGTTTAGCAAAGTATTGTTGGCTGAATTTTCAAAGTGTTTGTGATCCATCAGGAAAAGCGAAGGACTCAAATATCTTTGACCCAAAAATTCCTATATAATGTAACTTTAAACTTTAATTTCCCTTACACTAACTATGAACTCCCCATACCTGTGTAGGTTATAATTCCTATAGCACAGATGATTGGAACAATTTCTTCAAGAGATCTTCACCCTTTATCTAGTAATGATTTTTAATTGTACATGGTACAAACGTTTTCAGTACTCGGACATTTAAGTAGTGAGATGATTCGGTACTTGAATAAGACATTTTGGCACCTCCCAAAAGATGTTTCGACATTTTATAAATGTTCGGCACTTGGGGTGATGTTTCCACTTTGTATTTTGTTGGATTTTTGTGTCTTGTGTGTTGCCGACTTGATATTTCCAAATCCTTCAGCATTTTTTCGTCTTTACGAAAAAATTAACACCCTACCCTTACATACCAAAACTATCAGTTCTGAAATGTCTAGGATCCAGTTTACATGGCTATATATATACAACACATAACAAATCCTCTTTGTAACATCCACAGTAGGGCTGCAACAATACGCATACCTCACGATACGATACATATAGCAGTAAGATGCTTATGATATGATACGTATCACGATACAAATATTTGCTTAACCCTTTCACCACAGTACTGTAGACCATAATGGACTCATCCAGATCAATGTATGGTAGAGTCTACTAAAGTTACCTAGGGGTGAAAGGTTGACGTTAAAAGGTCAAATTCATAATGATTCAGTGGCGGATTTTATCTAGTTATGTCATAGACTTCAATACTAAATAATATCGAAAAAATATTATATAATTTCTAGTATTTTTGGGTTTGACTACACAGTGAACTAAATCTTCACCGATAGATTCAAACAATAAGTACACTTTTATAGAGTTTGATAAAAATCGATTCATGATTTAACTGCTGTTAGTGTATCTCGATACAGGCAAACAAAACAACTTGATACGATACACAAGAAAGTATCGCGATACATAACAATACAATATGATTGATCATTTCAGCCCTAACCCACAGGACATGGTTACCTAACAATGCATACATAGATAATAATTTATAATACCAGATATTGAAGCCATCAAGCCTTCATCAGTTGCCAGTCCCATTTCTCCTTTAAAAGCCACCCACCAACACTTGTTATTAGAATATTTTCCTTATTTGTACAAGCTTATTACCTCCGTCATCAAACTGACACAAGACTTTACCCATACTAGCTACCACAGGTATCAGAAGTACTATAGATCGTATCCAGAACAGTTCACATTAAGTGTCTATGAGGTTGTGGTAGAGAGATGTTTAATGGGACACCATATAGAGGCGGTATTTTCTGCCATTGTGTAACTGTATATTATAGGTGCCAAGTGTCACCTAATACAGCAGGTAATTAAGATAAGCGAGCCCCCAACACCTCAAAGTATACACACACTAAACCACCTCCACAAAATCTAACACTTTACAAATTGTTAGCATAGTTTAGGCTTGAAGCATAAATGATTGAGCGGTTCTTTAGAAAAGTCACTTGCCCATATCAATACCATACTGTGTCAACGTGATGGTGGTGGGGGAATTTAATTCTCCATTACTCGACCAATTGGTTCTGTATCCTGCAGCCATTGTAAAGCCACCATTACCAGTCTTTATGCCTGTTTTACAGAGCATCTCAGCAGGCACAATCGCCGCTATACAGCCTGGTGCTGTAACCAGGCCACTACCAGGCGTCACATTTTACATATTATTTTCCAAAACAATTATATGCTCCACTTTTTAGAGCTCAGTTGATCTATAGTGACAATTCATCATGACAATTCTGAATTAAACCTTTGTCATATGTTCTAATAGATGATTAGTATACATGTTCAACCTTTAATTGATATTAAACCCACTGGGCCAACGAAGGTTTATTATATTTATCAAAGTGGTAAAATGAGGAAATGTGTGTATTTGTTGGTGTGGAAATACAATAGTGTTACAAAAGTGTGTCCATATTACATGTCACAACCAACATAAGCCTTCCCCAACTCAGTATAAAGGATAATAAAATTTCTTTGAAATTAGAAACTCCTGATCTGCAGGCAGAGATCAAGATCTCAGACATATTTCATCAAAGCTTTAAGTATACAAAACTTGAGTGTTAACAGCTTCAATATAATAGATTATGATAGATTATAGAACTGACACCAACAACAACACCCATTGACTTCTAATTAGGGAAATTTAATTAGTAACGCAGTATAATTAGAATGTTGTATGCTAACAGCTCAGCTAAAATAGACCTACTGTGGACTACACACCTGTATTATATACCGCTGTACACGAAATCAATAGTGCAGGTAAATGGACATCATCCGTGGTCTACTCTGGTCAAATATAGGCCTTTTAAATCATTCATAGCGATATGCCGGTCCACAACTTGTAAAGGATAGCTGTTTCAACCTGTGCCAATCTTTGACATTTATTTAGTTTAGAATAGCAAGTTTCCCACTGAAGTTTAATAAAACACACCGTATTATGTGTATACAAACAGTTTACCGTACAAGCCACTCTGAGTGTGTACCCAGTGTAAACACGGCCTTGTTTGTGGGCGATCTGTCATTCGACACGCTATGACTTACCAAAGTACTGCACACAAAGTGCTACAGATCCCGTCCAACAAAGTTAACACTGTCCATGCCACTGAGGTTAATTAATCCACAAATGAATGAGAGCACAACACACGAGAATCATCGGTACCTGTCCAGTAGCCAGCACACAGATGTACCATTAAATGGCCTTTTACACCGCCAATAGGTGCTTGCATGCTCTTTGACACTAGTATCTGTCACCTCCGTTCCTCATTTACCCCACACAAATACAGAAAAACCTGGGCTGTCTCATTAAGATCCCAGCACCGTTAGATGCCAGCACCTAGTGTACACATTTTAGCACTGCCTGTCCGTGGGGCGATAGATATAATCCTTTGTTTACTCACACACTTGTTATATTCCAGGTAAAACAGGCGTGTAAAGCGAGGGTCTTCACCACTGTCCAGTCACAGGTACATCCTAATTACAGGTAAGGTGATGGAGGACCTGACCTACAGGTACGACACACCTCCAAGGTATATACGAGTACACCTATTGGTCGGGATCAATCATACCTGTGATCTGTTAATGGGTATATATATATATATCAGGTATTGTATACAGTTCCTTAAAGGTAAGAAATCACAACAGGTAAGTATCCTGTAATCCTATTTATATAAATGTACAGGTATAATGACTGCATGGCTGGTTGCTGTTTGTACAGATTGTGTAGATCCAATACCTAGAGTTAACTCTAGTGTTAATTCTCCTCCAGCCTTCCATGTACTTACCACAGCACAATCCCAGCTATAGGTGGCTCCTAGTGTATAAATAAATCACCAACATCACTATATGGAGCTATATAATAACTATTGTCAGCCCTGCGTCTCTGACTGCTGGGGGAGTTTTTAAATCACAAGCAATGAAAGGCTATACTTACTGTTATGTGGGCCTTGTTGCTGTCCCGAGTGACTAGCGTATGGCAAGCTAATGCAGGGCTAAAATACTACTATCCGAGTGACTTTCAGGATGACTTTTTACAGTACAACTATACCTGGGTGCTTTAAAATGTTTATCACAATGGCTGTGTCTTCAATATCACAACCTTACTTAGCTATCACCCCTGTCCACTCCCATTTACTTTATGATGTGTTACCTCTCCACACAGTCCTTTACTAACACTGCCCACGTCCCTGCAGCCATCTACTTGAACACCTGACTACAAGTATGCTGTAGTACTTCAGACATTTTTCATTATCCCCAGCTTATCATGGACTGTCAAGTACTCTCCAGTACATTACAATCTACCAGTAACCTCACCTGTATAGTTTCTTCCAGGTTCTACCTGTCCTTTCTCCAACAGCCTATCTGTCCCCTCTCTAATGAACTACCTGTCCCCTCTCCAACACTCTACCTGTCCCCTCTCCAACACACTACCTGTCCCCTCGTTACCTGTAGAAATGTTCACTTGTTGCCTGTATGGAGGCTGGAAATAACACCTAACAGTTAGCCAGTTACATGCAGTAACATCCCTGAACCACCCCCACTATTAGGCAATACACCGCCCCTACATACCTGATTATGACCTGTCCATCTCTGGCTAGCTCAGCCAGGTAATGACAGGTAAGACGTCACCCGAGACAAGTAGCTAGTCTCTAAGATGTTCAACCATCATGGGTAAAGGAGCCAGTGACCCAAGAGCACACACCTCCAATTACAGCTCCCTAACAATGACAGGTAGGGCCAGGTGAGAGGCAGGGTCACAGGTAAGCGTACCTGTGTCTCCCTACTAGACTAACTTTGATTCCCGATAGAGTGACTGATAGGACCCACTGGAGTAATGCAGACAGCCCTATGATACACCTAACCACCATACACCACGGTCTAATGTACATCAGGTATACCACAACTGTTTACAAGTCAGCTTGTCACCATAACTTACATACCTCCCTGTTACCTATAAATCACCTCACACTAAATAATTAGCGCCATACCTGTAAGCTATAATAGATATTACCCACCAGCTATTTCTCCACGGCTATCCTAATGAGTAATTTGCACTAGTTTCCACCACTGTAGACAAACTACAGCATACAGATAATTAAGTGGCAATTCCAGCTTAACACCAAATTAAATTTTAGTCACACCCGCAGGTTACCTTAATCATACGTATTTTTGACAAAATAATTTTGTGCGCAACATTAAATGCAAGAGTTTTTAAGACTTGACATAGATAATGAGAGTTAATAAAGATAAGTTACGGTAGTACTAAACATCGACGGTAATCAATTAATGGAGCAGTGCAGTATAAATATATTACTTCTGTGTTGTTTTTTCTTCAAATTTTTAATCTAATTGGATCTTCGACGGAGCTAGCTCACTTCTTTTGAAAATAATTATTCACATAAAAATTAAGATTTAATGCTGGTAGCATCTGACTGAAAGATTAGTAAAACGAAAATGAAAGATTGAGTCACACCGATCTGGAATAAACTAAAATCAATATATTTCAACAGTATACCATAGGGTTACATACTTCTGTTGATGGCTTAACAATCCTCAGCTTATTCTTCACCATTCCAATCACCATTACACCAGATATAGTAGAGCCATTTACCACTCCAATTACACGCTCAACGACACAGACACATTCCTTAATGTTCCATTTCATACTCCACTAATAAACTCAATATATCAGCTTTTGTTTTTTCTGATTTCTTTTTCAATGATTAGACCTGACTGAAACTGCTGACTGCAAGTGTGTGTACAATCGTAGCCTTTTGTAACTGCCCCTTTTGCTTAAATATAGTGGAAGATGAGTCTCATTTCCTTTGTGACTGTCCTGTGTATAGTGATATCAGATATGATCTATTCAAAAAC